>OU898284.1:77200999-77275006 GCA_918026665.1 Diabrotica balteata
TGTAGGTTTTTTTAAAGATGTTAAAAACACTCTACGATAACTTAACATTAAAAAACTTTAAAACTAAACGATAGAATCGAAACAAAAAACACACAAGAAAAAACTGAAAGAGCACTATTGTTTATTTAATTTTTACCGATGGCTTCATCTCAATGTGGGTATGTATATATATATATATATATATATATATATATATATATATATATATATATATAAACCTTCACAGTAAATATATGCCTATAAGCATTCTGCCATAAGCAAAATCTGAATGGCAAAGTATTCTTGAACAGGCCATAATCCAAACAAAAAGTGTTGTCAAGCTGGTTGCTACATAGGTTGATAGGTTGCAGCTATCTAGCAACGATAGATATAGGTTGCTTCAATTAATTCTACAGGAAAACGTAGAAGAAAAACCAGTAAAAGGAAGGTAAAGGATTTCATGTACATCACCATTATCTTTTTGCTGTATGAATCTACATCAAATATAATTGTGTTAATAAAACTGCAGGTTTCGAAATCAATATACCACACATATTTATTTTTCCTTAATCTACAAAATAAATCATACAACTAAATATAAAATGTCTAAAAAATATATACAACAAATAGCCTAAAGAAATATAAAAATTTATTCTAATATTCTAAAAATTAAACTTATTTACTAGTCATTAAACAATTATGCTATTTTTTATAACAATTATAACTATAATAACTAATAATAACTTATAATAACTATTATGTGCCTACTTTTCTAACAGTAATAATTGTTTTTCTTTAATTTGTTAATCTTATTTTAATAGATCTAGTTTCATTTGTTTTATTTCATAATCTATTTTCAAATTTTTTGTTCTTAGTTGATGCTCTTCATCAAATTTCATTTTTTGATAATTTACAAAATTCAGCTTTTTTAAAATTAATTCGCTGGATTTTGTATCAATCCTCTTGGAAATTTGGCTTTTTCTTTTTTAAATTGTAACATTCTCTTTTCGTGCTAAAACAAAACATTATTTTATTGTAAATAATCAAAGCACATTAGTTGATACCTTACACCCTCTTGGAGTTGTCAACTTCTCGGCTACAATTTGCTGTAAGTTTTTTGTGGTATATGATTCCCAGCTCCTGTCTACAGTTGTTGATGTAAACGGTTGATGTAACTCTGGAATTACTTCCTCTACAAAAACTTCCTCCAAGTATGGTACATCCTCTAATTCTTCTATCATATTTTCTGGATTTAAGTCCATGTCTAAAAAAAGCTCAAGTTATAATAAATATATATATATATATATATATATATATATATATATATATATATATATATATATATATATATATATAAACATAATATAAATATATACATACCTCTGTCACTATCATAAATATTTGGTAGGCCAGACGTTTTTTCAGTTCCAATTAATTCTGAAACCGCCAATTCAATTTCGGATAGTGGTTTTTCTACGAATGGACCACCTCCAGTCATCTTAGATTGTAGTTTTGTTTCAGATACCCTTTTTTGTCCTTTTTTTTTTTAATTCATATATTTTTCTTTTAATGTCTTAAAATTTCTATATCCATTGCCCCCACATGCTACATTGAACTCTTTCTCCAATTGCATCCATCGAGAATTTTTTTGGTGCCATGTGAGAGCATTGGTTTCTCGGCATTAAATTACATTTGTATATTTAATACGTAACGAAATGAGTAATTGCTCCTTTTCTGCCGAACAGTTTGCCGATCTCTTGTATATTTTTGCGGGTTCCATTTTACGATGTTAATTTGGAAGAACAAACAACCACTATTTAAACCAAACTACCACACTAGAACGTCTAGAACAAAACAGAACTTGAAATGAGAATATTTGTATATTGTTTTCGATCTAACGTGTCAATGTCCATGTCAATAACAAATCTGTCATAACTCATCTATACTGGTCAATGTCCATAATATTTACTGACAATATTCCATAAAAATCTGATTATTGCCCATAATTTCCTACCAACATCTGAATCTATGAATATGAAACGGCATCTGTCAGTTAAACTTGGGGTAAAGGTTACTTAATTCCTAGAGTTAACCACTGATTGTGAAACTGGCCGTTACTAGGTAAGGCGAAACGCGTGCGTCGTTCGCTCACAAAGCGCCGACTGTCACGGTATTCTTGAGCCAAAGGCACGGAGTGACGTTTCGTTGCGTTGTGCTGTTCGTCTGTTTTCTTGGTTCCGATAAGGCTAGCTTTTCGGATACCCGGCTAGCGTTCGTGTGCTTCGTTTCGAGCGTCAACTTACCTCTAGCATGATTCGATTCGAGCACACTGCCAGGCGGGGAGTTTGGCTGGGGCGGTATATCTGCAAAAGAATAATGGAAGTGTCCTAAGGCCAGCTCAGCGACTGGACAGAAACCTCACGTAGAGCAAAATGGCAGAAGCTGGCGTGATCCTGATTTTCGGTATGCATAGGGACTGCGAAAGCATGGCCTATCGATCCTGTTGGCTTAAAGAGTTTTCAGCAAGACATGTCAGAAAAGTTACCACAGGGATAACTGGCTTGTGGCGGCCAAGTGTTCACAGCGACGTCGCGTTTTGATGCTTCGATGTCAGCTCTTCCTATCATTGCGAAGCAGAATTTGCCAAGCGTTGGATTGTTCACCCATAGACAGGGAAGGTGAGTTGGGTTTAGACCGTCGTGAGACAGGTTAGTCATACCCTACTGATGACTCGTCGTTGCAATAGTAATCCTGCTCAGTACGAGAGGAACCGCAGGTTCGGACATTTGGTTGACGCACTTACTCGAGCGGGTAATGGTGCGAAGCTACCATCCGTGGGATTATGCCTGAACACCTCTAAGACCGTATCCTTTCTAGTCAAAGGTGGCAATGATATCTCTTGGAGTTCCGAGAGTTGAAAGGCTCAAAACAATGTGACTTTACTAGGCAATCGTACTTCGCTACGATTGTCGCACGAGCCCTTTTGCCAGTAGACTTTATCTTTAGACGGACGAACATCGGTATTATAATATTTTCGATGTTGAAACTCGGAATTGTCTGTAGACGAATTACGTACCTGACAGGGTGTTGTACCTGGTAGAGCAGTTTCCACGTTGCGATCCACTGAGACTCAGCTTGGGGATTCGCCTTGTCGGTTAGACGAGACCCCTGGTATTAAAAAATAAAGAAAGCCGTTTTCGTTATAAATAGATATATTTCTGTTTATACCAAAGACGGCTTTTTTTATGACATAAAGTACATTCTCTGCGTTTATGAATTTTAACACGTTGAGAGCGTTAGCAAATTTAGCCCTTTTAATTTTTATGCATTACATGCACTGTGGTACTTGTATATAATCTACTTTTGTGTGCGATACAAGCACCCGAGACCATGTATGCATCAATAGCTGTATTGCCATCTAGGAGGAAGTGACGTAAATAATTGAGCACTCCGGTTGATTTTCTGTAATAAGAAGGTAGTAAAGTATACTAGACTCGATTTGTACATATATCTGAGTATATGTAACGCATATAAATACAGGTTTAGTTATCAATATAAACTTAAGGATATACAATGTTCTAATAAAATTAGCGTTTATTTTCTGTACCAATACATAAAATAATATTAACATTAATATAAGTAAAATAATAATAATTAACAATGAAAATTATTAAAACACGGTAAGCAAAATCCTGGGGTATTTGGACAATCTTGGCAGAATGAGGTTACTCTGCGAACTTTTCGGTCGGCTTTTCTACTAGATAGGGTAATCCGAAGTGTTTTGTAGCAACTGGTGCACACTTTTTTCTTTTTTCTACCAGCCCTTCAGGTTTTACAAAAGTATGGATTCTCTTTCTGGGGACTTGCTCGATTATTCGTTCATTACATGATGCTGCTGAAGCTGAAGGTGCTGCTGAGGTTAATTCTTCTGCCAATTGTCTTCTAAAATCAGTAATACTTAATTTTGCAGTTGACAGATTATTAAATACAATCCAAGAGTTAACAACGGTGGTACCAAAAAGGAGTTCAAATGCAACTTTTCTGAAAAATAAAAAACAAATTGAACACACAACTAATAGTGATATAATGTGCATGTTTAACATTACCTGTACCATTTTAAGGTTCTTCGTAGTACAGAGTGGTAAGAACTCATTTGATCGCTGACATCCACCCCCTTCTTGGCTTTATTGTAGTCGAGGACACATGCTGGCTTCATAACACTTTCATTTTTGCGATTTTTTTTTACCTAAAATAGATATAAATGAATATTTATTTACTGAAAACAAATTGTAATTACAACTTACCAGTGTCTATCAGTGCAGCATCGTGTTCTGGAATGGTAGAAATCATTAAAACTGGTCTTTTATCCATCCATTTGATGATTTTGGCTTTGCCTTTCTGCTTTCCTTCAATTTCCCCCTTTTTCATGTTTTTTTTTTTGAACATTTGTGGAACTCCTCTTCTATTGCTCCTTAGTGTACCACAATACAGAAATTTCAATTCATACAAATTTTCAGCAACAGGAATACTGGAATAAAAGTTGTCAGCGAATAAGATTCTACCCTTGTGTTTCTCTAGAGGTTCTATCAATTTCATAATCACCGTTTCAGTGTGAGAAATATCAACCAATTTGTTCTCAGCCTTTCCTGTATAAATTGTTACATTATAAGTGTAACCACTTCCTGAGCACAATTTGTATAATTTGACTCCATACCTGTGCGTTTTATTTTTTATGTATTGTCGAAAATGTACCCTTCCTCGAAATGGTACCATGGATTCATCTATTACAATGGTTCTTCCTGGAGTAAAAACTTGTTGAAAATTTTCTTAGTAATATTTTCAATACTGGTTTAATTTTGTATAGCTTGTTGTTCACATCGGCAAGTTCATTCCTATTAAAATGAATGAATTTTAACAATAAAAGGAATCTGTCTCTTTTCATCTTCGTAACAATGAAACCGTTGCGATAAGCAGGATCTTTAGACCAGTATTGGTAAATACTAGGCACTGAATTTAATCCCATGATTAGAAGGACGCCAAAAAAGTTTAACATCTCATAACTATTTGTCTCTGTCCACAATCTAATTCTAGATTTGCTTCTGAATCCCTTCTGAATATGATCATTTGCAAATGCATTGGTTTCATTAACAATTAGTTCCAAGAGATCGTCGGTAACAAAATGTCTGAATATATCAACGGGTTTAATTGTGGCCGGTAGGTTGTCTATATTTATAACATCTGATTCTTGAAAGAGATCAAAATCGCTCGTTTTTACACGAATATTTTCCCAAGAACTTGCTTGCTGTTGCGGTACTATTTCCTGTATTTCTTCGTCTGCTATATTGTAATTATCATATTCAGGAGAGTCAGATGAACTATCATCGTATTCAGATTCATTATCTGAATCTGAACCGGCTGACGAAACTTCATATGTCTTATCTAATATCGAATCATCGCTATCGAAAGGGTCTAATACAGACGTACTTGAAATGGGTGAGTTTGACACTTCTGCATTTGTTAAAACGTTTGCATTTTCCCCTTCTGCTGCTATTGCATCAATTGACGTTTTCGTACCTTCTTCTGGATAAATTTGTGTGTTCTGTTTATCACCATTTTTGTAGCAAGATGCTGACGTATCTGGTTTAGAATAATTTCCTTGCTGAGTATTCGGTACTTCAAAAGTTTGTTTAACATTTTTATGTTTTTCGGTAAGCACCGTTAAATTTAATATTCTTTTGGTTCGATTACTCATTTTAATAACGATTTACTTTAAATTAGCACTTATTCTACTTAACAATACACAAACACGATGTAACTATACACCAATTAAAAATTTTAGGTTAGAATTTGCACGTGTACTTTACATATACTCGGGTGTGGGTAACGCAGTGAACTAAAACGATTTTACTTCTGTGCGATACATGTATTTGGATATATGTATCATTTTAATACCACAGCGTTATCAAGAATATCTAATATAGTAAATCGGTACTTAAACGACCAATATTGGTTAAAAATTGACAATTTTATTGATTCCGCACATTGGTAAAAACTTATATTGAGCAGTGATGCATAAAAAGAATTAGCTTTGCATGCACCCGGGTGTATGTAACGCTCTCAACGTGTTAAGGAATAGAGCCGTTTTTGGTATAAATAATTATACTGAAGACATATAATGTCTTCTATCTATAATTACATAATAATTTATGACATTAAATTTATTCTATGTATATTAATTTTAAAAAATAAAGCCGTTAAAGCTTCTTTAAAATAAGCACTGGGAGCACTGACGGGCGGTGTTGATAAATTGACGCCAATATCAGACGATTTACAGATTTTTAAATGCGATTAAGGTAAAAAAATAATGACTCACATTTGATGAACTGTATATCGGTATATGTAACTCTATGTGTATATTGCTATATATCATTGGAAAGGTACTAGAATAAATTGGTCTAGTTTGGATTTATATTCCTTGTTTTTTGTCTCATCTAAATCTAATACAAGAAGCTGAACTATTACGTAGTTAAAATCTGATAAGAAATCTTTTGCTACTGATAATTTGCACGCTAACTGATCCTTTTTTGTTTTACCTGACTACACTGCCGTCCTAAGCCAAAAAGACGGATCTTAATATTTTAAGTTTTTGAGTTACCTATTGCTTATTGTTTTTTATGACAGCACTCGTATTTATTTAATTTTTGAATTTGTTTTAGTTATTTGTAGTAATAATGGGTTTGAGTAATAAATAACTTTGTAGATTTATTTGTTTAGAAAGTGCTTTTTAGTTAAAAATGAGATTCGTCTACTTCGCTTAGGATTTTAGTACAAATTTTAGATACGTCAAGAAGGATATTGCATTTTGCTAATATTATTATATATTTGCTAATATTACAAAAGAAATGGACAGCTTTATTACATACTTTTTAAACAAAGGTTTATTCAAAGTGAATAAGTTTAATATATCAGATTACAACAAAATACTAACATTTTAGTTTGAGTCATCGTCTTGGGAAACTGGAAGGTCTTTCCAAAACTGAAACCTGTTGTTCTTCATTATTGCACCGAGGTTTTTTATTATTAACTCTTTTTTTTTTAGATGAAATTCCAAGGACTCTTTATCGTTTTTTGTCGGGGTCAGTATTTTATTTTTTGTAATTTTGGCAGTAAGAAAATGAAGTGCAATTTGTGGACCATCGAAGTCATTTTGGTATGTCATAATATGGGTACTCCTTTGGACAGATACTGGGACTATTTTATTTAGATATGGCCGGGAGTTAATTTTACTAAGTTTATATTGCGAGGTATAATCATCCCAAAGAAAAAAATGCTGTAACTCCATTGGCAGAATTTCAGTTTTCCGTGCGGATTGTTTTACGGCTTGAACAAAATCTGTAAAATCGTATAGTTTGTTGCCCATCTTTTTGATTGACAGTTCAACCTCGTGCTGAAACGAATCCGCGGTCATAAATGTATGGCCGGGCTCGAATTATTTTATAATAATTTCATTAGCATTAATTTCATGAGAATTAACAATGTCTAGCAAAAATGAAAAGAATGACCAATTCTTATTTTGCGCAGAGCATATATCAAGCCATAATGTTATTTTGACAGCGTCTCTCTTCACAAGAAAAAAATGGTAAAATGTGCTTATTAATTCATCTTTATTGCATTTAAACAAGGCGTCATGCCAAAGAGCAAACGTTTTGTCATTCTTGTTTTAAAAAAAAAAATTGTTAAAATCCTTTATAAAAGGTATATAAAATTGCCTCAAACGGCTATCACAAACACATTGCAAAACGTTTTCGGATTAAACAATCCATCATCAGTGCAAACGGTTGTACATGCTAGTAGCCACCAAAATATGTGGGTAAAAACCCCTTAAAAGTTATAAATTTGAAATTGTTTTACATTATTAGTGTTTCTAATTTGTGATGGTTAAGTTACCGTTGGATAGGTAACATGGTGGTGTATGACTCTACATGAGTAAAATGGTCCTGAGACGAAGTGCCTACGAGGACCTGTTGATAACAACTAGTTTGTTAACGTAACACTACATTAACACAAGGACAAACAGTTATAAAAAAAATAAAAAAAAAAGAGGTTAATCTTTGTAAATGGGTATATTTATTTAAAAAAACCCCTAAAAGGGCCACATCAATAAAACAAACGTTTTCGGACTACACAGTCCATCATCAGGTTATTAAAATCGAAAATGCTAGGTCATAATGCCTGAGCCACCAAAATATTGGGGTAAAAACCCTTTAAATTACATTTAGTTGTGATGTTCAATATTAAATAATGTACAGCCAGCTACAGGAAATTTTTCCTTGTGGATTTTTTTTTAAACAGTTTAAAATTATTAAAATTATTTTGACACTTGCCATTCTTGTCGGCAATCGGAGAGATAATGGTATTTAACGGAAATGCTAAGGTGACATGTGACATATGACAGCTCTAATGGGCTGTCACAATCATGGATATGTGATATGAACATATTAAAATTCTGAGTAAGTAAGCTGGCATTGACCAAAGGTCCAACTATGGTAGTTGGTATGGTGATTTTCTATAGTAGTGTCAGTTGTAATCCAGGCATGGTCTGGTCATTAACCTCTGCTTCGAAATGGCCTATGCTCGATATCGTTTTGATTTTATGGTAAACTATTTGTTTCTGGTCCTGTCACGTCGTCAAAATGATCTGTAATTATTTATACAAAGTATTATTTCTGCTTTTTGGTGGTTGATGCTGATAAAAAACTGATATACTGAATAAAAACTGAATTTATTTGTACATTGCCTATACTATTTTATACAACGTTACGACATGATTATTGAATCTATTGTCATGCTCGCTGTCACCAGCTGACATGCGACGAGCACTTATTTGCCCAACACTTGTGTATTCTGCAACAATATTGTTTTTATCACTGCAGTCTATTTCTCCATAGGTTTACTGGTTAAAATAGACGTCAGAATTTGGTTGCATATGCCAATGATTTTATTAACTTTGTCCAAACTTTTTTGCGCCCTATCGCGTTTTTTTCTCATAACCACTAACCTTGTTAAGTAACACAGTCCGTTGGCTCTGGTTTTCTTCTAAATAACGAGTATGTTCAGTTACAAATGTTTTAATTAGTCTGTCATATTCATCATCTGTAGTTTTGGCAGTTTTGTCAATATTATCATAATTTGTGGTAATATTTAGGTCGTCGTCTGTTTTTTCACCATGAGGTTGTTGCTCTTCCATGCTTTCAATAAAATCGTCACTCTGGATAATATTTGACCCATTACCTATTTCTTTTTCTCCTTCTCCTTCATCGTCAGATGATACAGTATCATATTTTGGGGCGATCATTGGGGTGGATGAAACCATAACTTTGTGTTCAAATTCTTTATAGTCCATTGGCCGGTGACAACTAAAATCTCCTTCGGTACGTTTTACACTGGAATTTATGTTAACTTCATTAAATTTTCAAATTTTGTTCCATTTTTTGAATAATTTGCGTATTGTTTATGGTGGCTTCTTGCAATTGATTTAGATTACATTGAAGTACATCTAATTTGACGAAGGTGCGAGGGTCCTGTTCATATTCATAAGGATGATTATATTTGCATCCCACTCCTTGTTCACAGAATCCAGACTGGACATATTTCTTGCAATATATCGTTGTCTTCGTGTTGCAGCAACATGCATCTGTATGGGATACTTCGAATGTATGTTTGAATTTCCGATCGTATTCTCTCTGCTCTTCTTCAGTCTTCATAAAAGTAACCCTATCATATGGAAAATGGGGGATCACCGATGGATTTGCTCTCACGTTGTTGCAGATGCATTCTTTGCCTGTCATGGGGGTGGGAGAAGACCCTCTAGGAGGTTCGGATCCTGATGCTTCCATGATTTATTGTACTGTAAATGCCTATGTTGATTTGACACTGAAAATTTTTATTAATCCTAAAATTACAGTGGAAATTGTCGACAAGTCTTGTTCCATTTATTCCAAACTACTTTTTTCTAAAAGTCGTTTCTTAGTACATTTTGTGACCCACGAGGGTGAACCAACCAATGGGATAGCTACACCACGTCCATATTGTGTTTCTCTTGGCTTGTAAGCTTTGTACCCCTCCGTGGAAATAGAGCTCCATATTTCTAGGACTGTGGGAACCGAATCGCCATCTATATGTTTTTTTTTGCAAAAATCACCATCCATATGTCTTTTACTCTCACAGTCTTTTTGTTGGATGTTTCTGCATAGTCTTTTAATTTTTCACAAAAATACCACCATATCTGCAGCTGCGAAAAACTGTGACCTAAACAATGGAAGTATTGACATACAACATTCTAACAAATTATTCTTTGAAAGTTAGTCATATTACTATTTTTCCATAACTTTTATTCAATACTGTATTTTAACTTGTAATAACTTTATTTTACTAAAAATGAGTATGCACTGTAATTCTTAAACTTGAAATTGTTTTATATGCATATTTTAACTTCTAAGATCTGAATACATAAATACTAATTGGTATTTTTCTCACCTTACTGGATACTTTTTTTAACATGTATATATTCACAACTTTTTGTTCACGTGTATTTATTTTACTTCTAAAATAGTCAAAAAACCGTGCAATATACACACAATACTTACGATTATTATAATTATGTGAAAATTAAGAATAAACTATTTATGGCATTACTTTTATTTCTAGTAATTTTCCCCTAAATTGATAAATTCCATTATCAGTTGTTTATAAGACTGGTCCCCTTTAATAGTTACAACTTTGCTTTTTTCCACGTCTTAATAGAAACATTTTGCTCCTATTAAATCGAAAGTGCCACTGTGCAGGAGGTTTAAATGCAGTTTGGAAATTCTTTTTCCAGTCGTGCACTGTCACATCTTGACCCAAGATATAGAGAGTTCCATGGTCTTTAAAAATTTTAACGAACTCTTCTGAAGAAACGATGGTGTCTTTTTTTTAATAACTTTTTCGATCTTTGCAAATACTCTGTCTGGGGGAATAAATGAGTGTCCAGCCACAGGAAATATAATCTCCAAGTGTTTTATAAATGAAGGTGCACTCTACGAAGCCATTTATAGACATACACATAGTTATCATGAAAGAATTTGTATTTTGTCCTCCGCACCCATCTGCAACAAGTCTGACAGTGCGTGTTGGAGAATTATAATATCCAACCAAATTATTCTAAAACAAATAAAAATATTTTCGCTATCCCTAGTCTGCATTGATATTTATTAGAATGTTAATCTTCGCCCATTTGACCTTAGACCGGCAGATCTTTCAAAATGCAAAGATTGGTAATTTCAGAGGGGGCTAGGGGCAGTGAATTTGGCAGTGTTTTCGGAAAGTTCGTAAACTGTAATTTTCTAATTAGGTTCCTTACGATTAGTTATTCACTCACAATTTATAAGTTTCTATTTCTTGTCCTTTTTCAATTACAGTTCTAGCTAAAAAAGCAATTATTTTATTTCACTCTATCAATCTATTCAACAGGCCAGATTAAAACACCTTTAAGATCCATTTAAGTTTCTTTACTGAGCAGTCGAAGGCTGGCGGAACAATTGGACTTACAGCAAGTGCAAAGCGCTGAAAGAGACACTGGTAGCATTCAAGACTCTTCCTGAAGGCATGTTGAAATCCGGCACCCTTCATTTGGTCATTCGAGCCGGATTTTGATCCTACTAGCCGACTTTCTCGCCTAAAAACACTCAATCCAAGTTTCTATCATTCTGTGCATTCAGAAAGACATTAAAAATTTCGCGTGTTTCGGATATTCTCGTCGATAGACAATAATTCCTAGAGACATAGTGAGTACGTTATTTTTTCTACGGACAAATCAACATTCGATGAACAAAACAGTGCTAGTTTAAAAAACCAGGATTTTTCAAGAAATGCTGTTTCAGGACTAGCTGATTCCAGAGAGGGAGAAGCAGCCCACATTCAAGTACCAAGAACCCAAGGGTGACGTACAAAAACAAACTTTGAACTATTAGAAACTCTTAGAAAAAATTGATTTGATATTTAGTGCGTTGCATTATAAAATTTTTCAGAAATAATGATGTCACACACAGAGCATTTGGTGTTTACTTGAGATGCTCGCACAATTTTTCCTTCGACATTTTTTACTCCTTTCCTTCTGTATTTCTTGTAACACTCCGAACAACGCCCTCTGATTTTCTTGCCATCTTGGACATTTGTAACTAGATGATGCACATCTTGTTTTATGGTTCCAGCTGGGTCAGCAATAGTGACGTTTTCTGTAGAACATTTTACAAGCATTGAAGATATAACGTCTTCACGAAATTTCGTTATAGTGAGCTTCTTACGGATAGTGTTCTGGTTATACAGGAAATGAGCATTGACCAAGCTCGTCCCCAAATAATTTCGAACATAAGTCTTCTGTACCATTTCGTGCACCGCCGTAATGCAGAGGAACACGTAGCCATTTGACCACTAACATCAATGGACGGCTTTCCCATGTTATAGTCAAAAATACATATTAATTTCTGAACAGTTCGTCCCGTTGGACTTACGTTGGGGAGCGTTTTCAATGCAGAGGACTTTGATGACAACATTCGAACATCTCTCTTATCACGCTATTTTAAAACAACAATCTCGTCATCTGTTTGTTTGGCTGAGAAATCTCCTCGTCTTAATTTGGCACACATCACGTCTTTTGGCATGTATTTCCTATTTGCTCTAATCATCCTCGCCAAATGGGTGTTGTTATTCCTTAGTCGATAAGTCAGATGTAAACTGGTGTAATAACTGTCAGTATATAATGTTCTACCATCGCCCAAGAGATCTTTTGCTAAAATCATGACTGTATTCTCTGAGACTTCGGATTTACTGTTTTTTCTATTTGCCGCAATAAATCAGAAGGTTCCATGTATAACCTTGTTCAGTACAAAGTTTAAATATTCTTATGCTATACTTTGCGGTCTTGTTTGGGATATTCTGCCGAAAGAGCAATCTGCCTCTCCAAGCAACTAGAGACTCATGAACACAAATTTTCTCTCCCGGGTAAAAACCTTCTGATTGGTACTAATAAACATATCGATAACTTCGCGAACTTTATACAATCTATCTTCTTTGTTTGAAGTTTCATTATCAGCAAAGTTTAGAAATTTGAGAATCATTTCAAAGAGATTTCTGGCCATCACTGTGCGCGCTAAAGGTATATTGTATAATATATGGTTTTTTCCAATAATCTCGTATAGAAGGCAGCTTCACCAAACCCATTCAACCAATAAGTGCTAAGAAGGAAAGTATTTCCTTGACAGTTACTGGTTGCCACCCATGTAGTCGTGATTGATCAGGAATATCTGTGGACAAAAGATATTGCGTTGCATACAAGTTGGGCTGTTCCAGTATCTTCGTTATAATGTCAGGAGTCACAAATAATTCAAAGTAATCTATGGGGTAGACATCTTCTACAATTTCTGCATAAATTTCTTTCATACCGGACCACGGTACTGTAACTTCAATGGCCGGAGGATCATCGAGAGTGGGCATGTGCCACGACATATTTTGTATCTTGTTTTACCCATTTAGTTTCTGAATATATCTGATTATCTTCATCCTGACGTTGAGAAGTTTGGCCATTCCGATTAGGTTTTGGAGAAGAATGGTTTAGCTTTCTGGAAGTTGACGGCCGATTTCATTGGTCACTGTCATCGGTGTTTCTATCATTGCTTGAATCTAAATCCGGTTCAAAGTCTCGATCATTGTCAGAGTCGTCACTTGAGAAATAATACATCTTAATCAAAGTCTACTAAATCAGTAAAAGCACTACTAAAGTACTGTACACGTACACAATGACGCTATTTTGTTCGTAGAATTGTTTTTTTTATTTTCCAGCACTATTGTTTTTATCTAATTGTTTAACTTTATAGGCGAACACTCGTGTTTATAGAATGGTTAATGTTCTAAACAAAGAACATGGTCGGTCAGAACCTGAAATAAAATAAAAATATATTAAAAACAAGGTGTCTATCTTTTTTGATACACATGGCCCTTGCGCGAATGTCTTCGAAAAACTTAATGCTAGGCCAGTGTATCGAAAATGATTCACACTTGAAAAATACAAAAATAAACTGCAAATAAATAAAAAAATACTTTAGTCGCCCAAAAATGTCATAAAAAACTATTCATTCAAAAAAACATTTTGGCCCGAAACGAAAATTTTGTTAACTAGCCGTGGCGCTGAAGGCGTTAAACGTGTAATTCACCAGGATTAACATCGGCCGTCGTCGTCGTGCTGTGAGAAAGTGTCTGATAAACATTACTAACATGTTACTTAGGTAAGTAACCTTAGCTATTGAGGAAGGGCAAAACAGAAGAAAGAAAAGATGGACCAGAGATTGGCTCAAAAGAAGGCATAATCATGGAGCATCTGCTCTTCTTTTAAGCGAACTTGCTGAAGAGGATACGCAAGAGTATAAATTATAATTAACACGTAAAGTGCCATCAGCGATCAACGTGATCCCCATTCTGCTTAAACATTTTGATACCTTCTGGTAGTGTAGGGTCAATGTAAACCGACGGACCAGAAATCACTTAGGGCCCCATTCACAGCCACCTGCACTTCCAAGCCATGAAGTAAAAAAGGCAACACCGCATTCTATGACGTCGGTAGTCCGATAATCAGCTGTAAGGTCTACCAGAATATTAAACTAATTTGAATTTTAGGAAACTGATATTTTGAAAACTTCAATTCATTACAGAAATATTTTTAGGGAAATTAAATTAATAACACCTTATATATACCTAGTAAATATATATAAAGTTTTATTATTATTTAGGTTATACAGGGTGACAATTGGCAATAGGACGATTTTGAACTAAATGAATACACAATAAATTTGCAAGAAAATACTATTTTATTAACATCAAAATGAAGCTTATATTATGCCATTTACAATCTAATTAATTATGGAAAATAATGTCATCAAGATGGTGACCATCACGTTGGATGCAGTTTTCGATCCTCTTTATGAAATCTTCCATAACACGCTCTAACATCGCTCGATCAATAGTCCGATTTCCTGGCGGATTGCGTTCTTCAACTCGATCAAATTACGAGGTTTGCTAGCATATACACGACTCTTCAAATACCCCCATAGAAAAAAATCACAAATTGACAGGTCTGGAGACCTTGGAGGCCACGGTAAATCTGCCAAAACGTGAAATGAGTTGTCCTGGGAACAGGTTGCGGAGAATATTCATTGAAGCATGGGCATAATGTGCCGTGCACCATCCTGCTGAAACCAACACATTCCTTGGTTTATCCCTTTTCTGCGTAGTTCTGGAACCAAAAAATTTTGGATCATGTCAACGTAGCGAATAGAATTAACGGTGACGGATTGGCCAGCCTCCTCGACAAAAATATGGCCCAATAATGCCAGTTGGACCAATGGCACACCACACTGTGACTTTTGAGAATGTAAAGGACGCTCATGAATATTTCGTGGTTTTCAGGAGCCCAGTACCTGTAGTTTCTGTTTATTAACGGTTCCGTCCAAAATGGAAATGAGCTTCGTCACTCATTAGAAGATGCTGACCTAAGTTATCCTCCAAAAGAACTTGCATTCTCGTAGCAAAATCCTCACGTTGTTCAACATCTCTTTCCATTAATTTCTGGACAATCTGCATTTTGTAGGGTGAAATTTTAGGTCCTTATGCAACATTTTTCTCAACGTTTCCGATTAATGTTTAGCTCAATTGCATGTTTTCGGCGGATCGTGTAGGGCTTCCTGACGACGGCATCTCTCACTCGCTGTATGTTTACAGGAGTTGTTACTGTTCTATTCGGACCTTGTTGCTTTTTTTTCATTACACTGCCTGTTGTTCTAAAATTCTTTATCCATCTTAAGATTGTGTTGCGAGATGGAACCGCTCCACGCCTACTAATATTAAAGTGAATGCGAAAAAAGCCGTTGCGTAATGATCACGGATTCTTGATTTCGGATAAACGTATCGTATGTAAACGTGCGATGTTCTACCGTCCAGTGCTCCATGTTTTACTGAAATGGCACACTACTACAGACGTAGTAACGCCGCGCTTGTCCCCCCTCTCCTCCCCTCAAGCTTCGTACTATGCTCCTAAAAACATCCGGGTCCCGATTGTCACCCTGTATTATCAATAAAATAATCACTAGAGTAAAATTTATTGCACTAAAATACAGTGTCAAACAGTTAATCTTACAATCAGATGCAGTCAAGAATCTCTAGAAAATTTTAAATATTAAGTACTTAAGCATATAAATAACACAATACGTAACACGACATTTAAAAAGATTATTAAAAATACAAAAGATATAAAATTTGTGCTAAGTAAAAACTTAGTGTAACTATTATGATTAAAAAATTCATCCTAAGAAATCAGACACCATGTAAATATGGTTCTAAAATTATCTAATTAAATATTTTACTATTTATTTATAACTTTTGTTGAATTTTCATACTTATATATACAAAAGTAGCAATTTTAAATATGACTGGGTTTGTTGTCATATAGACCAAGTTAAAAGAGGTATTCATGAAAAAGATGTTGAATGTAACATACCATTTATAACTTGTATATCGATTTAAAATAGCCTATATTCTCAAAAGATTTTTGAATGTAATACTCAAATTTGTTATCACTTATCTAAAAAGCAGATCTAAATGAGAAAGTAAGTTCTCTAATTGTGACCATCTTGTTAATTTACTATATTGTAAAATCCATTTCAAATCATTACCACTTAATCTATTCTTACCTACATTGACGATTACACTAAAATTACTGCTAACTCTTACACTACATATTACACAAATATTATCACACTTTTGTCCCAACTGATTAATGTTTAATACATAGAAATATACACAGTCACTTGTAATTTTACTTGTCCAGTTTTTCAATGGGATATTATTGTCTAAGTCTAATTGACATAATTATGTTATCTCTTGTTCCCTCTTCTTATGCAAAAAGTTTCTTCTGTCTTCGGGATTCCTTCTTTCTTTAGTACGATGAATAGTTACATATGATGGTACTTCAGGAAATATATTAGGAACTGCATTGCCTTTTAATTTGGGAAATATTAACTTTTCAATGTGTACATTTCCATCTTTATCTTCTCATTGTTCAGTCCACTGAATATCATCTTCATGAAAATGTTTGGCACATACTACGGAAGATTTGGTAATTGTACAGCCTTCTCTATGAATAGTGCATAACCCAGTATACCTTCTTTGGGATCTTTGGGAAACAAAAACGTACTTTCTGCCTGTTTCGTTTTTAAAGTACTGGCATAATTGGTTTTGCAGCCAGGTACACAACAATGCCAGATCATCTGTAACAAAAAACAAAAGTATTATTATTGTTGTTTTTAGTTTACATATTTTGTAACAAGAAGCAAAAGTATTATTATTTTCAGTTTGTTTTGTAGGTTATATTTATACTTGCCTTTTAAATTGTCGTTAAGAATCTTCTAAAAGTTCTAAAATTAATGAAATTTCACTTATATTAATATTTTCTAATTGATTTAAACACAATTTACAAATAAAACATTCGAATAAAGTTAAAAAAACAATAAATTCAACAAACTTTACAAGCCTTCCTATATGAAATGTTAAACCAAAACAAACCACAGTCGGACTACCACGCGTTGTTGCCAAATTTCTACTTCGTGGCTTGGAAGTAAAAGTGGCTGTGCCCCATTGCATAACATTGATGCGACATTTCAATGTAAATTATATAGAAATACTTTTGTAGTGATGTTAAGCAAAATGGGAGATCAGTTGGCCATTGTGTAAGTATAAAAAATTATGAGGGAAAAAATAAATCTAAAACGAAAATTTTAGCAAACAAATATTTATTTTAATTCAGAAATATGTAAATTAAAAAAACATGGCAAACAAAAGTGTTTTTGACATACGTTGCATCTAAACTTGGTTTTGGGGGTCGTCCTATTTTTATTAACTTAACGCCCTGATTCATCTGAAATTTTGGCGTAGTATCCACTACAAGACCTCTTCTTCTATCCTCAAGATTTTGACTTGGTTTCTGGTTGTCCTCGAAATTTGGTAAAGTTAAGTCCAACGATATTTCGTCCGTCGGCAAATTCAAATAGATAATATTTGTATGTTATGAAATTCGAGTAACCGATATCCAGGGGCGTATCGCGATATTGGTTTTTTTCACTGACACAAATTTTTTTGATACAAGTATTAAATCATAAAATAACAATGTGTAATGTGTATATTATAGTCAAAAAGCAGAAAATCTGTTTTTAGAAAAATAAGCAAAACGTTATATTTCTTTAAAATTAATGGGAAAATCCCAGTAGTTGGCTATTTACCATCGTTTAAAAAAACACAGAAGTTAAAACACTTCACACTTGTATTGTAGTATAAAAACAAATAGTTAAAACTTTTTAAAGAAGTCTCGTCAAAATTTATGTACTAGCATAACGTTTTCGATCTGAACAGATCATCCTCAATGCCTTGTGAAATTGAAGCTAACAATAAAGTTATCGCTGAGACCTCCATATCTGGGTTTACATCATTCCAAATGTTACATTTTAATTATGTTGTGACTCTAGGTCGATGACAATGTATAAATTTTAATTACTTTAAGGACTACATGTCTCCCTGCTCGATTTTTAACACGTGGTACTTGTCAGTTAAAAGGACACAGACCAACTCTTCTTGGTATTCGTGTATAAGAAGCTTAATGGAATCTATATATCGATGGCTAAAGTGTAAAAAACCTATTAAGTTCGAATTTTAATAAATTTATACAGGAGAGACAAAAAACTGATTACTTTTTTTAATAAGGCGTTCCCGTTTTGGTGTTAGCGCTATAAAAAATTATAATTACACCTCTTTTTAATGGTATGCAAGTACATTAAATTGGATTTGATTTTTCAAAAAAAAAATCGACTTACGAGGTTTTGTTGTATTTTTTTTAAAATCATTTTTCAACTGCGATGTTTTGACATGAGAGTATTATCTGGTTAAGGATTTTAATACAATAATTTGTTTAATTAGATGATTAAAAAATATTAATGAAACAATACGAACAAAACTACAAAACTTTATTCGACAGAAATACAAAAAAACAATAAAAAAAAGTTTGAGTTAGTGAGATAAGTTTGTCGTAGAATAGCCTAAAAATCTTCTGGAATATAGTTTTTTAATTCTTGAAGAATGTTTAAATTTATCAGGCTTAATTTTTAGAGGAGCGTTATGCAATTGGGGTATATCCAAATATCTTGAATTGCTCTTGTACGCCTTGGTAATGTGGTCCAATGGTCCTGGTATAATAATTTATACTCAATCGCACCATCACAACGGTATGCCAGTGCTCTAAGATCAGTTACTTTAGGATCTCCCTTAGTATTGCCAGGACGAATTGAAGAAAATGTTTTGATTACCGAGTAATCTTTAAAAAAGGAATAATTTAAGTAGTCAACTTCATAAGAATCTTTTGCCTTAGCAGACTACAAATGTCAACATAGCATCCGGTACATACACGACACGATTTCTAAGTTTACGCTCAATACACGCGTGAATCGAGTCACCTCCATTTGAGTATGACCCTTTTCTAGATAATATTGAAATATTTCTACACCTGATGTTCTTGATAAGTAAGAAAGAGCATTCGAAAGCGTAACATTTCGAGTTTGGTAGCAGCATCCGTCGCTGAAGCAAACAACGGATTTAGTAGCAGGAGATAAATTTCTTTTGATATAAATCTATGATAATGGAAGTGAACGCGTTTGCTTCAACCCCACCTGAACCCTCATGCCATACATAGCAATGGCCTTTGCCAGTGGATAAATTATAGAAGCTATAGTTGTGAACATTTAGCTTCATTTTATAATATGCAGCTGATACTTGTAATCTGGTGCTGTTAATATTGCCTGTGCATCCATAGTCAAAACAAGTTTACTGTTGTCCTTACTAGCCTCTTCTTTTAGTTTTTCTCTTTTCAGCACGAGCTAAATTTTTTTCTCCAAATGCTGCTGGAAACTGTTCATCATTATTTGCCGACAGAATACCCAGTGCAAGTGTCGCACTGATCTTTCCTAAAAAATAAAAAATTCTTGTAACAAAAAAAAAAAACGTTTTCTATTGTTCTGTATGCTTAACTTACTTTGGCTTAAATAAGGCTATACGTTGCTTATCGAGCTCCTGACGAAAAGTTGTATTATTCAGTTTGGCTATCTTTGCAGCCACACACTCATTGGTATAAAATTTGTATAGTTCATTAACGCTGGTCCACTGTGTATCTAAAATACAATTTATTAGTGTCTTTCCTACAGTAGTGGCTCTCCATTTTTGGAATTTTCTCTAAAAACTGGATTAGGAAGGCTTTATCTTCGGATATCTTGCCTTTTCTTGAACTCTTTGTAGTTTGAACTGCAATGTTATTGTTCTCCTTGACTAATCCAATTTTGCACACTCCATTCGCCTATACCTAATGTTTGCAGAAACATTTTCTGCATACCCGTTTTCGAGAATTGGATTTCTAAGGAAAAAAATATACGAAGTACTTCGTTGCTTTTCTGGAGTAACTGAAATGCAATGAAGGTTTGTAAAATGTGATTTACGGAAACAAATTTTATAAATACCCTTCACCGTTCTTTATCTACAAGGCTGGTAACATAAATTTTCTTCTGATTCCAGTCCAAATTTTTCCAAACATATTGAAAATATTTTTTCTGTCGTCGTCTTCAAAAATAATTGCAAAAAATTTTAGAGATCTTTGCGAATTCTACATTGACATGGAGGACCCATCTTTCGCTCGTCTCGTTCAATTTTTTATACTTGTTGTCATCTTTATCTAGTTGACAGGATTGGTATGATTCTCCCTCATTCTTTTCAGTTTATTTTTATTTCGTTCCCAGTTTAAATAATTGACGTCAGATTTCCTTGATCTTTTTCTCATTATGGGCGATGTTACTGTTTCTGTCTCATTTAGTAATTCATTTAGCGACTGGTTATGTGTTTCTTCATCTGATTCATTGGACTCGGTTGATGCATATATTCCAACCACTATCTTGGAAAGGTTCGCTATCGGAATTTTCATCTTGAAAATTTGGCATATCAGTGGTTATGTTTACGTTATTTGATACCGCTGATGGTGGTTCCTCGACCACGCTATTAACTTCTTGAGGTTCATCTGAGCTGCTACTCCTGTATTGTACTGTAAAAAAAACATCAAATTCATAACCAATAAATTATTAAAATATGAAATTAAACTAAATTAAGAATACCTATCTTAAAAATTTAACAATTATTTAAGAACTCAATCATCAGAAGATTGATAGTACTTAGTTGAATTCATTAATAATTAATTTACCTATTGATAAAGAACCTGAGTTCTTAAAACATTTGTCAAGATTTTAAGATAAGTATACCTAATTTAGTGGAATTTTACATTTTAATAGTCATAACAATCATATAAAATTCATAACCAATATTTTCATAACTTTATAATTCAATGGCATAACGTTAACTCTTATAATTCACGTTTGCAATAAAAGTATTTTATAAACAATCATTATTTGCTTAATTGTAATTTACACCATGCCCTACTTTTTCAGTGAGAAAGAAAGCAGACCTTAACCTCAAACGATAAATAATAATAAAAATATAAGAAAAAGGCAAAAAATCACTTACCCATCTGTATCAGCTTGCAACACTAATTCAAAATTGTTTTTCCACGACTACAAGACATATTTTTCAAAACAAAACAACAAAACTGCGTTTATTCACAAGAGTGAAACACCAAACCTACAAAAACACTTGCCGCATTCGGTAAAACCTCACAACAATTGATATTACTACATAAAATATCCGAGCAAATGTAAATATAAAAAACTCGTAAGTCCTACTTAATAGGTTCTGCTTTACACTTTTTGCTAAGAGTTTTTACTAGTTTTTGATAGATGTCACTAGAGGTCTAATGTTGAAATAGACTTATGAGGATTTGTAGTTTAATAGATAGCAATATATAAAAATTATTGGTAAATTAATCCCAAAACTGGAAAATTTTGACTTACGAGGTTTTGCACTTAGCCATCGATATGTAAAATAACCGATGGGGTTCCACTGTAATATGAATGTGCTGGCCATTAACTCTTTATGTGTTAACTATTTATTGTTGAGAACTTGATTCGTAGTCAGTTTCGTCAGTAGAAGAACTGTTGAGAAGCAGTTTCTTCTTCAATCTGGTGATATTGTTTTTTAAAATTTTATTTTGTATTTGAGAATATATAAAGTTTAAAATTTCTTTTATTTCTTGGCCTTTAATTGAATAATTTTTAACAATACGTTCGGGTTTTTTCTTTAATTTGATTTAGAATAATTGGAATATCTTCTTGGTTTTTAGGCTTTTTGTTAGGTTTTTGAGTATCGGGAGGAGGTAGGTCATTTTGAAGGATTTCGGGAGAGGAGATTTGTCTTTTAGTAGCAGCATTAATTTCAGTGGTTTTTCTATCGCTTTCAATTACTAAGGAATTATCTTGGAATAGTTTTGGTTTATTCAAAATTTGTAATTCATTGTTTGTTTGTGAGGAAGTGGTTTAGTCCTTTGTAGCTGATGCGTGATTTTGTATGGTATTGGGTTCTGGTTCCATTAATGTTTCGGTATCTTCTTGGTATTGGTTTCGTGGTTGATCTTGTAGCTGATTATATTCTTCATTGGTAGAGTTATGTATATTCACGTGGTGGTCAGTTTTCATTTGATTAATTGAGTTGCTTGATGATGATAAAGAAGGGCCAGTCAGAATCGTAATGTCCGACAATCTTGCATCTGGAGAAGTTTAAACCATCTATGAAAATGTATAGTCGATATGATGTATTGTCAAATGAGATTAGAAATGAGTCAGGAATTGATGCATTTTCAAAAGGACTTGTGAATATTTGCCTCCTGAAGCTGAGCACGTGGCTGTATTCTGGGTCTTGCATGCCTACTCGCAGAAACGTCATGTTGGAGGCGGATTTTATACCCATAGTTTTTAAGTGCTCTTCAATTATGCCATTACGTATTGAAGGACATACGTTAGATATTATGAGTCTCTGGGCAGGGGTTATAAGTCTTCTTACTTCAATCTGGTTACCATCAATATTTATATATTTGTGGGAGCTAAGAAATTGATCAACTATATATTTAGAGGAGAGGTAGATGCGGTTGTTTGCTATTTTGGATGCCCAGTAAATATTTTTAGGCTTTACTATTGGTCCAACAGCTTTTACATATTCGAAAACTTTTATTCCTTGTATGGTTGAAAGTATAATACCTTGGTCTTTTGAAGGATATTTGAAATTGTTTAATGCATTGGAGTAAGATATATGTAACGTAGTGGGTGTTTGGGATGTTTCCCAATGGATTTTAAACATATTATGTTTTTCGTGTTTATTCAACTTTGAATTAAAATAGATTACACAACTATAACTTAAATTAATATTACAATGTATGACTGTATGAGAATTAGAGAATTGAA
Source organism: Diabrotica balteata (assembly GCA_918026665.1). Lineage (NCBI taxonomy): Eukaryota > Metazoa > Arthropoda > Insecta > Coleoptera > Chrysomelidae > Diabrotica > Diabrotica balteata. The sequence goes on from OU898284.1 coordinate 77,224,495, forward strand.
AAATGTTCTTTTGTATTGGAAGTCTCTTTTCACGCTGCTGGTAACCCGTTTTTTCGTAGAGATTTTGCGGTCATATCTTGTTTCTCCGCCCGGCTGGCGCCCTTAACTACCGCGAAGGATTCAGGGTCGGGTTCGCAAATCTGCGGTCTATCCACGTTTTAAAAATAAAATAATAAAATGATAAACATCGTTAGGACGGAGTCTTAACATACCGCCCCCTGTTGGAAGGTCCGCCTTTCAACCGATTTTGAAGTACATGAAATAAATAAGGAATGTTCAGTTCATAAAGATAATGGAAAATGAGGTTACTTTATGTCTATGGGTAAAACACAAAGTTTGTTGACCCCGCGTTTAAATTGTCCGTTACTTGTACGCACTGTCGCCACTCTAACTACATTGTCTCTGCCCGGATGAACATCAATCACACGACCCATCTGCCATTTGAGAGGTGGAAGATCATCCTCCTTGATAATGACCATATCGCCGATTTGCAACTGTCTGCTGCTTGAAGTACGCCATTTACTTCGTGTCTAAAGGTGACTGAGATACTCTTTTGACCACTTATCCCAGAAGTGCTGAATGATTTGAGTAATATAATGAAATCTGGAAATTCTACATGCGTTGTGCTGTCGTAAGTCTTCTTGAGGTAAGCATTTTAATGAGCAACCAATTAGAAAATATCCAGGCGTAAGTACCTCCAGGTCCTCAGGATTTTCGGTTAGAGGTGTGAGAGGACGAGAATTGAGGCAATACTCGATCTATGTTATTACTGTGTTAAACTCATCATAGCCCAACCGTTCATTTCCCATTACTCTACGTAAATGAAATTTAACACTTCGAACCCCTGCCTCCCAAAATCCACCAAAGTGTGGGGACCGTGGAGGATTAAATGACCAAATTATATTAACATTTGAGAAAAACTCTGTAAATTTCGTCCGATTCCCAGGATTAGTAAGAAATGAATGAAGATCATTAAAATGATTATGCCCCAACAAAATTGGTCCCGTTATCTGAGAAAAGATTCTGACACAAACCCCTTCGCGCTATAAACCTTTTAAAACAATTGATAAATGCTTCCGTAGTTAAATCGAAAGCTAACTCTAAATGAACGGCTTTAACCGATAAACAAACAAATATACATATGTAAGCCTTTACAAATGATTCTCCCCTAAGTCTACTAACCTTGATATCAAATGGCCCACAATAGTCTACCCCAGTGTTGGTAAAGGGTTTAGAAGGTGTTACACGTTCCACTGGTAAATTTCCCATTATAGGATTTTGTGTCGCCGGCTATACCTTGAAACAAGTTACGCACCTTCTTGTAATCTTCGACACTGTCCGAAAACCTTGAATTGGCCAATATCTTAATCTCATTATTCCTAACAATAATTGAGGACCTGTATGCATATTTTTTAAGTGTTCTCCTTGAACAATTAGGTCAGTTAAGTGATTATTATTGGGTAAAATTATCGGATGCCTTTGTTCATATGAAATATTCGCCCTTTCCAGACGACCGCTTAGTCTAATTAATCCCTGTTCATCAATAAACGGCCTTAATGAAATTAATTTACTATTTCCCTTAACAATGACTAATGATTTCAATGTTTTTAATTCGGTCTCAAATGCTTCTGCTTGAACAAATTTAATTAAATGTGCTGTTGCCTAATGAATTTCATCTGCTTGCAATGTTCCACTTAATTTTGCATTTGAAGACTGACAGTTATTAATGAATCTAATACAATAAGCCCAAACCCTTTGAATCCTAGTAAAGTTAGAAAACTTATTAATGCTTATTACAGAAACCGTTGAAGTACATGATACACTCGATTTCTCCTTCCTTTCGGGTATTTCCTGAATATTATGGACTAATGATTCTGGCTATAGATGCAATTCGAGCTTAAGCCACTCAGGCCCTTCCCATTATAATTTGCATTTCAATAATTGATCTGGATCAATTCCCCGAGATATTACATCAGCTGGATTGTCCTTAGAAGAAATGTGCCTCCATGATGTCACTGAAGATAATTGTTGAATCTCTGCCACTCTATGCGAAACGAATGTTTGCCACTGACTGGGCTCCCCACGTATCCAAGATAATGAAATAGTAGAATCACAGAAAAATTGAACCTTATTTATGGACATTCTTGGCTCCTTGCACCCTTGGCAATTCATGGCTTCTTGCACTTGACCAACCTTGCACCCAGTAAGCATCCACACAATTCTAATCTAGGTAAAGACACCACCTTTAGTGGAGCTACCTTGCTCTTTGCGCAAAGCAGATTTACGTAATTCTTTCTATTTGTATCTGTTGATTTTATGAATACAACAGCCCCATAAGCCACTTCGGATGCATCTGTAAAGCAATGAAGCTCTATTCCGACGCTGTTTGTACAAATTGCTTGCCGACTAATACTGATCTTGCTAAGCTCATCTATTTGACTCCTGAAGCGTACCCAACTTGTTTGTATATCCAGCGGAACAGACTCGTCCCATGTCAGATTTAATTTCCAAAGCTGCTGCATGATTAACTTTGCTCGAATAACAACTGGTCCAAGCGATCCCATTGGATCAAAAATCCGCGCTATGGCGCTTGTTTGTGATTTATCAATATTGATGCTATACCGTAAGGTATCCTCGTTTGAGTTCCATAAAACTCCTAATGTGTTTATGACGTCCTTATCCGAAAAATAGTGTTCAATATCCACACTTGAATCCCTCTCATTGTCTAAAATTTCCTTTCGATTCGATACCCATTTTCTCAATGAGAATCCGCCCCCCTTGCTTCGCCACGAATGCTTTCGAAACCTTAGAATAATATCAAACAAATTGTCTTGTAGTTTAGGTCCAACCATTAATGTGTCGTTTAACGAAATACCAGTATCTGTGGCTGCTGAACCGTCGAAAACTACCCTTAATTTTGTGGTAATAGAGTTTTGTTTGAATACCCCGTGATGTGGTAAGTAGTAACTATCCCCTCTCTGCATGGAAGGTGTTTCTTCTGAAGTTAATTTTGACATATGCCCCAAATCCATATATTCTCGAATAAATGCATGATATGACTCTCGCAATTCTTTATCCTTTTCTAACCTTCTTTCGAGCTGTTTGAATCGTTTTTCTGCCAAAAATGACGAGTTTCCTAACTGATTTATGTTGTCACGTAGCAACAAATTTACCGTAAAACGTCCTTCCTCATTTTTTACTGTTGTTTCCTTGAAGACCCTTTCGCATTCTTGTTCCTCTTGCGTTGGATACCCTTGATAATGCGATTGATGGTCTAATTGTGTCCTTGAACCATCTTGTATATGATGAGAATAGTTCCTGCTATTTGCTCTTGATTCTAAATGATTCTCGACTCTTGGCGGTTGAGCTTGTGCCCTTGTGTAAATTCCTGTAGCTGCTGTCCTTGCAGTTGTGCGAAATGTTGAATCATGGAGGAGAGAATGATGTTTCCTCCCACATGATTTGCAACCCCCTAATTTACAGTCTGGAACCCCGTGTCCCTGCTGTAAACAATTCCAACATGATTTTGTTCTTTTGACTTCTTCCTGTTTTGCACCTAATTGCAAATTAATAAATCTTCTACAAGTATATGCCTTATGTCTTCCTTCGCAAAATTGACATTTATCCTCCACGGTTACAAATGATCTACTATTGCCTACCTTTACCTTATTATCTGTGAGTGTACCTTTAAAACCTTGTTTGCTTGCCTCCATCACCTCGAGCATTTGACATTTTCTCTCTAAAAAACTTTGAAAATCCACCATTGTGGAGAATTTGTCGTGTAGTTCTTCCTTATGCCATTCTTTCCTTGTAATTGAGTCCAGCTTTTGCTCCAAAATATATATCAGCAGAATATCCCATTTTTCAACATCTTCCTTCAATGATATCAATGCTCGAAGATTCTTCCTTATTGTATCCAAAAAGTTCCTTAATTGAACTCCATCTTCTTTACCTAAATTTGGAAAATTGTACAGCGAATCGATATGACTCATTGCAATTAACTTTTTGTTTTCATACCTAGATTTTAATAAGCTCCATGCTTCCTCGTAGTTTCTGTCTGAAACTTCCAGTGAACGTATAACACCTGCGGCTTCGCCTTTTAATGAATTCTTTAAATAATGGAAACGCTGAACATTTGTTAAGTTTTCGTTATTATGTATCAAAACATTAAATGTATTATGAAACTCGAGCCACCCTGTATAAGACCCCTGATAACTAGGAATATCTATTGTAGGCAATTTGACGTTTCTATCTATGCGTGTAGATTGAGGAAAAGTTATATTTTGTGACGTCTCACCAGCTGAGACATTTTCATTAATATTTAATTCTTGTAATTTAACCTCCGCCCATGCTATTAACCTGAAATATTTCTCCTCGAAATCTGAACGCTCATTTTCAGGGTTCTCAGAGTCATCTAAAATGATTTCTATTTCGCTTTGAATGTCATTAAATTCCCTCCACAATTCCCGACACTTATCTAACCTGTCCGGTAATTGTGCACCCTGTTCTTTAATATACTTATTTGTAAATGTTTCAAACCTAGATAATTGACCTTTAACCGTGGCCCTTTTTTTCTGTAATCTATTTAATTCATTTCGCAGTTTTTCCCTATCTCCCCCATCTATCTCAAGTACCGACATCATTAAAATATATAAATAAACTTAAAATGCAATATTAATAAATCAAATGTTTATGTATTCGTATTAAAACTTGAAATGTGTGACTATTTTCTTACTCCTGTATTTTATCTCAAAAAACCTATAAATAGCTGTTGTAATTATATTTTGATATTAATTAACCACAATAAAATGAGCCTATTAAAACCTTAAAATGTTTTACTTTTAAATAACTAAACTGACTTGAAATAACTCTTTTAAAATGCCCTAATATTGTTAAATAATCGTACTTTCTCTTACTTGAGCTTATAATAAATTCAACACAGCCAAAACACAGAAAGTCAGGTAAGGAAATGTATGTAATAATTAGAAAATTGAGGTACTTACGATTTTTGCGATGTATTTGCTCATGTATGCATAAAATTCAACTGTTTTACCTCGTGATGCCGGCTTTTTCTTCCAATAATAACCAATAAAACCAATTTTAACCAATAAAACCACGCTCTGCTACCAAATGTTTGGGATGTTTCCCAATGGATTTTAAACATATTATGTTTTTCGTGTTTATTCAACTTTGAATTAAAATAGATTACACAACTATAACTTAAATTAACATTACAATGTATGACTGTATGAGAATTAGAGAATTGAAAAATGTTCTTATTTATTGGAAGTCTCTTTTCACACTGCTGGTAACCCGTTTTTTTGTAGAGATTTTGCGGTCATATCTTGTTTCTCCGCCCGGCTGGCGCCCTTAACTGCCGCGAAGGATTCAGGGTCGGGTTCGCAAATCTGCGGCCTACCCACAGACATGGTCTGCACCTGGGTGAACCTCGATCACTCGTCCCAGCTGCCATTTGAGTGGTGGCAGATTGTCTTCCTTCACTAAAACCAAGGAACCAATCTTGAGTAGCTGGGTTGCATTCTGCTTCCACTTTACTCTCTGCTGCATCTCTGATATAACTTCTTTGTGCCAACGTGTTCAAAAATGTTGACAAATTGACTGCAAATGTTCGAACCTTGATAGTCTGTTAACTGGTATATCTAATAAGTCTGGTTCAGGAATGGCAGTGAGCTGTCTTTCAACCAAAAAATGTCCTGGAGTGAGTGCTTGTAAGTCCTCAGGATCAGAGGATAAAGGGATTAAAGGTCGAGAGTTGAGGATGGCTTCAATTTGGACTGGGATAGTGTAAAGTTCCTCAAAGACCAAATTTGCATTTCCCACGACCCGTAATAAATGAGATTTTGTAATTTTAATACCTGCCTCCCATGGAGAAGTTGGGAGAATTTGCTGGAATGAATGCCATTTAATGCCTTCTAATGACAAATAGTTTGATATTTTGTTAGAATTTAAATTTAAAAATTGAATGATTTCTTAATTTCCGATTTGCGCCCACAAAATTAGACCCATTGTCTGAAACTATTTCGGATGGTCGTCCTCGGCGGGCAACAAAACGCTTTAAAGCTGCAATAAATGCCTCACTGGTTAAATCGGTTACTAACATGATGTACTGCAGGAGTTGACATGCAGACAAAAGTGCAAATATATGCCTTGTAAAGTTTAGCTCCCCTTGATCTTTTGTCCCTTAAAAAATAAGGTCCTCCATAATCAACACCCACATTAAAGAAATGAGCATATTGGTTAACCCGTATTGCAGGTAAGTTACCCATCAAATATTGAGTTGATTTAGGATTAACTTTAAAACAAATGGTACATTTTCTAATGACATCTTTACATAAGTTTCGACCTGATATTGGCCAATATCTTTCACGAATTGAGCACAATAGATTTTGTGCACCACAATGAAATAACCTTTCATGTTCAGCCTTTAGAATTAACTTAGTTATGATATGCCTGGATGGCAGAAGTATTGGGTGTTGCTTATCAAATGTTGCTTCTGAATTCATTATACGTCCACCTACTCGTATTAGACCATCATGGTCCATGAATGGATTTAATGACAATAACTTGCTTTTATTATTAATTGGTATTGAATTTTTGAGACTTGCATGAATTGTGTAAAATGATCCTTTTGCACAATTTTAAGTAAAGTGCTCATAGCACATTGTGTTTCTTTGAGAGTGAGACTACCTATTTGTCTTTTTTCCTTTGCTAGCTTTATGTTTTTCATAAACCGAATGATATATGCAATAACTCTTTGGAGTCGTATTATAGAAGAGAATCTTTTAAATAAGTCAAGATTCACTTGCATTGTACATTCATTATTAACTGATAGGTGTACCTCTGTGCGTTGCTCCGGTAAGTTGTCTCTTTGTATAACATCCTTTATTGACCATTGAGAAGAATCTGTTTCTAGCCACTGTGGGCCATGCCACCAGAGTCGTGAACTGATGAGAATGTCTGTATTTGTGCCACGTGATAATAAGTCAGCAGGATTGTCTGCTGATTTTACATGATGCCACTGATTGGCATTTGTGAGTCCTTGAATTTCTCCCACTCTATTTGCCACAAATGTTTTCCACCTATTCGATGGACCTTGTATCCAGAATAGGGTGATTGTTGAGTCAGACCAAAAATAATGTCTATCAAATTTAATTTCTAAGGAGTCCACTACCATCTTTGACAATCTAGCCAGTAATGCTGCACCACACAGTTCCAGTCTTGGTAGTGTTACCTGCTTTATGGGGGCTACCCTTGACTTAGCGCATATTAAATGTGAAGAAATATGTCCTGCATCCGAGATACAGCGTATATAGAGACATGCTCCGAATGCCCTTTCGGAGGCATCTGAAAATCCATGTAGTTCTATCTGACTGTAATTTGAAAGTACATATATATGTCTTGGTATGGTTAATTTATTCAAGAAGTTGAGCCCATTTTTGAATTGTATCCACCTAGTGTGAATATGTTGAGGAACAGTTTCATCTCAGGTCAGGTTGATCTTCCATAATTCCTGGATGATGAGTTTGGCTGTTATTATGATTGGTCCTAATAGTCCTAAGGGATCATACAATTGACTTATTGTAGATAATATTAATCGTTTTGTGATTGTTTTATGCTGTGACATATTACTAGTGGAATAATGAAGAGAATCAGTATGTGCATTCCAATAAACACCAAGAGTTTTGTTCTGCTCATTTTCCCCTAGACTTATTGAACTGGAATCCAATTCCTTGTTCATGTGGAATTGTTGTAAAACATTTGAATTATTGCTTAACCGTTTGCGAAGCTCGAAACCAGCTTAACCTAACAACTTACCGACATCATGCTGAATTTCTAGTATTTCTTCTACTGAGTTTGCTCCTGTGAGCAAATCATCTACATAGAAATCATCTTTGATTACCTTGCTTGTAATTGGATAGTTGTCCTTGTTTTCCTCATATATTTTTGTATAAACACCTTATTGCTAAGTACGGAGCAGATGCAGTACCATATGTCACTGTATTTAATTGGTATGTCTTTAAAGTATCAGTAGGATTGCTGCGCCAAATTATTTGTTGTAAGCTTCGTTGCTCTGGAGTTACTTGAATTTGGCGATACATTTTTGATATGTCCGCTGCTATAACAATCTGATGCTTTCGAAATCTAAGTAAAATTGTGAATATATCCCTTTGAATGCTTGGTCCAATGAATTGTGCATCATTCAATGATATGCCACTGTCTGTTTTTGCAGATCCATCAAATACAACACGAAGCTTTGTCGTTAAACTTGTATTGTTTAAATAAAAAGCTCAAGAAAGAAAAGAAAGAAGAAAGAGAAAGCGAGAGATACCAAGAGGAGACAGAAGATGAAAGAATACAGAGGAAACTAAAAGAAGTAATGGATATTCTAAATGGAAAAGGACCCATCGAGGGGGAACAAAAAGCCAAAGCAAGCAAACTAATAGGGGAAATTAACACAATTCAGATTAAGACCAGCCAAAGTAAAAAAAATCGGCAAAAGGGGAGGACGAAGAAACTAAGTATGAGCAATGTAAAATAAAACTACTGCAAGAAAGACAAAGAAAGGAAACAGAAAAAATAATAAGCGCTTTAAAAAAAGGGGGAGATATAAATAACTTCAATCAAATACAAAAAAAGAAATGGAAGAAAAAGTATTTGAAAAGACAAAATGGGAACAGGTAAGCTTACAGGAGACGATAACTAAAAAAGAATGCCTTATAATAACAAAAAAGGATATAAAAGACGGGGGGGGGGGGTAGAAGACGTGATACGTGCTCTCATGGAGGAAGTTCATGAACTAACAGAGGTCTGCGAAGAAGGAAATGTGGAATATATAAAGAACTTGAATGAAAGTTCCATAGCCAGCCAAAGAAGGGAGTGGTACACATATGTGGCCAAACCAAAAAAACAAGGTATGTATGAAATGGCCGAGAAGACCATCAAACGTATAAGGGAAAGAAAAGAGCCACCTGAAACAATAAGGGTGGTTATCAATAATGATATAAACAAAGATGAGGTACGGAAAGCCCTGGAGTTTGTAGGCCGGGCAGAAAACATCGTATGGGAAATCCAAGTAAGAGGTAAAGACATGGATAAAGGCGTAAAGAACGAGCAAGAGGAAGCCCTCCTAATCAAAACAGGGGGCAAATCGTACACGGAAGTATTGAAGGAAATGAACCAAAAAATTAACATCGGAAAGATAGGGGTAAAAGTAGATAGGCTCAAAAAAACAGAAGGGGGATATCCTAGTAAAACTAAAGGGCAAGGGAGCCGCAGAAAAACTACGAAAAGAAATGGATACAAGGATGACAGGGATAAATATGGCAATCCGGCGCAAAGAATGTTTTTTTAACATAACTGGTTTGGATCCAGGGGTGACGGAGGAACGACTAAAAAGTGCCATAAAAATGTACACAGGAATACCCACAAATGAAATTGACATAAAGACGCTAAGAATAGGTAAACATGGGGAGCAGGTGGCGACCGTAGCCGTACGCCCCTCAAGAGCTGAAGAACTGAGAGATACAGCTCCATAATTATAGGCTGGGTATCATGTCCTAATCAGGAAAGATATACCCCAACAAGGTGCTACAAGTGCCTTCACTATGGCCACAGCGCATATGAGTGCAAAGGTGAGAGCAGGGCAGCGTGCTGCTACAACTGCTTAAAATCAGGACACACAGCAGTGCAGTGCGACAGCACTTCATATTGCCTCACCTGTAATGAAGAAGGCCATAGAATGGATAGGATGCAGTGCCCAGCCTACAGAGGGTGGGTGTATGGCAAGGGAGGGGACAGGGAACCCCAAAAGGGTGGGTAAATGTAACAAGAAAAGCAAAAAAAGCGAGAGGTGGCTCCCTGGAGAACGCGAGTGGGCCACCTATACAGCCCACCGGCGGGACAGGAAGCCATCTCCCTTAGCTTTTCATGGATAAGGGCATCCAAGTATTATAATATTATACTCACGTTATTTATTAAATGCAATTTATTATATTTATATACTCATATATGTTATTGATTTAAAATTTTTATATATACACATATTTCTTATTTTATTTATATACTTTTATCTATACATATATTTTTATTTATACTTATTTTATTTATACATATTATATTATAAATCTTTTATTTATACACTGATTTTATCTATACTTATTTATTTTTTTATCCTAGTCTATAATAATTTTATGTTTAATATAAGACGCGAATCCACTGCAGAAGCGACCTCAGGAACTGAACCATAATGAACCCCAAAGATCAACCTGGTATAAAGATTTTGCAGGTGAACGTAGGCAGGGCGCGCCGAGCTCACGACCTCATCTACGCAAAAGCCTGCAAGCTAAAACATAGATCTGCTCATCGTACCCGAACCTAACAAAAAGATAACGACAGGTGGTGGGTGGTATTCAAGACGAGGGAAAAAATGTAGCGGTGCTCATTAAAAATAGGGAATGTCGGAGTGCAGAGCATTGTAAGGGGAGGAAATTATTTACTCATTAGGTTGAGGGATTTCTGTCTCCTGGCATGCTATGTATCTCCAAATATCCCTATGATGAGATACGCAAACAATCGTTAATGAAATAATGGGTGCCGCTATAAACGAAAAACAAATACTGATCGCCGGGATATAAATGCGAAGTCTAGACAATGGGGCTCCCCCATAAACGACAAAAAGGGGGAACTCTGGAATGAATGGATAGCCCAGGCTGGCCTCCAAGTGCTAAACAAACAATAAGCCACCTTCGTACGAGGGGCCAGCCAATCACACATTGACATCACATTCGCGAGCGAAGGGCTATCCAGGAAGGTGTACGGGTGGGATGTACTCGACGATCAGCTCTTTACCTACCACCGATATATACAATTTGAGGTAAAGGTTAAAGGGGGGATAAAGCGGTCGATAGGTACGGTAAAACCATATTTCAACAAAAACAAGTACCTATCGGAGGTCAGAAAAATAAGCGAAGATGAGATTTCTGACCTCGGCCAACTTCGAACAGCTCTACAAAATGCGGCAAAATTTGGCTACCGAGAAGAAGAAAATGGAAAAAAATCCCCCTATTGGTGGCAGATGAGATAGAAGATCTACGGGAGAGATGCCTCAGAGCTCTAAGGAATTATACGCGAAGCCAGGGCAACCTCGAGCTTAAAGAAACATAAAGATTTGAAGAAAATATTAAATAATACAATAAAAAAAGAGAAAAAAGAAAAGTGGCAGACCCTGATAACAGCACTCGACGAGGATATATGGGTGACGCATACAAAATCACAATGAAGACCTTAAAGCTAATGGCCCCATATAGACTCGACGAAGACAGAGGATGAGATCAGCTGAACTGCTCTTTCCCATTAAGATATACAATATTTCACCAAGGTTTTCCCAACCATGCTAGAGGAGTTCACAGAAGAGAGGGTGAAAACCGCTGGCCAGGGATACGAAGACAGGGAAAGCTCCCGGCCCTGACGGGCTGCCACCAGAGACCAATAAAGATAGTAGCAACTGAGAAACCAGGTTTGATCAGAAGAATATTTAATGATCTACTGCCAGACACCAGAGTTTCCCAGGGATTTGAAGAGGCAAACCTGGTTCTACTTTTAAAACCCGGGAAACCCCCTGATTCACCGACCTCTTATCGGCCAATATGCCTTCTGGACTGCCTTGGTAAGTTTCTATGAAGACTTATCAAGAAGAGACTGGAAGGTATGTATGGAAGATGAGAGGAGTCTTATGCCAACCAACAATACGGATTTAGGAAAGGCAGATCGACAATCGACGCCCCGCGACCTGGATAAGGAACGCGGCCAAATCAAGCAAGAAAAGATGGGTGGTTCTTGTTCTGTTGGGCATAAAAAATGCCTTTAATTCAGCAAACTGGGGTCTCATAGTAGACCGAATAGTCGAAAGCGGGGCTCCGGAATATATATCCAATATAATAAGGACTACCTTTCTGAACGATCCGTATGCATATCCAAGAAGAAAAAGAAAAAAATGACCGCGGGAATACCCCAGGGGTCAGTCCCTGGGACCCTTACCTGGAACATGTTATACAATAGGGTACTAGAAATTCACAAGCAGAGACAAGGAGTCAAAGCGATAGCATACGCAGACGATCTAGCCCTACTGGTTGAGGATGATATGAATTGGGGCATAAAAGAAAAGTAAATAAAGCAATAACACCGACCGCGGCGTGGATCGAGAAAAACGACTTAAAATTAGCAGTAGACAAGACAGAGATAATAAATCTAAGAGGACAAGGAAAGGGTAGGACTTAGTGTTCAAATGTCAAGGCTCCGAAATAAGACCCCAAAGGACAGTGAAGTATCTCGGTATTACTTTCGATGACCGACTATACCTTTGGGCAGCCACATACAAGAAGCATGTCGAAAGGCGGAAGGGAAGGGGACCTCAGCATTGAACACAATTAATGCCAAACGTAGGGGGGCCTGGATCTCAGAAGAGATCAGTTATGTGAGGTGTGCAGCGCGTAAAGAACTGTATCTACCATTGCCTTACAGGTGGTGGCTGGTTCTGTTACCCGTGCACATCCTGGCCAGGGAGAGAGCTCGAATGTATCCGAGGGGCAACGGGGCGGTTGATTCAGGGCCACAAGAAAGAGACAGAAGCTTGGAGATGTGGCAGAGGGAATGGGCAGCCGAAGTCGAAAAGGCGGCTGGACGAGGTCCCTGGTCCGGATGTAGTGAGGTGGTCTAGGTGTCAACATCGGGCGTCAACTACTCCTTCACGCAGTTTATGACGGGAACGGATCGTTTCGGAAATACACCCACAGAATTGGAAAATCCGGAGACGATCTGTGTCCTGAGTGTTGGAGTGGTGGATGATTGCGGGGCATGTTGTGTTCGACTGCCCTGCATACCACATAGGGCGAAACGTAACTGCAACGAGAGCCTGGGATTTCCACTAGGCGAGCCTCACGAGCTGATCGATAAGCCATCGATCAGCACAGCACGATTTCGAACTGATCATTGCTTTTGTCATAAAAACCATAAAGCACAAGGAAGAGAAAGAGAGGCGGCTGCAGGTGGACTGACCGCTATATTTATTTATTCGTTGTATTATTTTATTGTATTTTATTTATTCAAGTTACTTTCGTTTTTTTACTATAATTTTATCAATACCAATTTTAGCTATTTTTTATTTTTATTTTACCTACACTGCTTTTAACTATTTCCTTTTATCTATTTTATTTACTAATTTATTTATTTTATTTAATGGTAAGGGCCGTGGGACATGGGGACGGGAAAAAGACTCTTGACATCTAATCCCGTCGGATGTCCAGATACCCCAAAAATTAGTGAATGAAGTTGTATGAAATGCGGAACGATTGATGGAGAAGTACGAATGAATGGTGTTACGGGTTAATTGCCAAACTGGTTCTACTCGTTTAAGTTCCATGTGTGGAAGGGGGGGCAGGGAAACCAGGCTGGCCTCGCCGGCATAATGATTGAGCAGGGACGGTTTTAGGCTTCAACCAGCCAGTCTCGCCCGCGACTTATGCGGTGAGGGAGGCCGTCAAATCCATGTAATTGCACCCGAAAAGCGCCAGAGGGAAGTTAAGAGTAAGGCTGACGGGCCAGATATGCTTGCTAAGAGCGGTTTTCGGGCCCGTTGGTCGGAGGAAGTTGGGGGTGGTTTTGTCGGTAGGCGGTCCCGTCACGCGGTGAAGTGTGAGAGATTGGAATCCGACACAACCCCTGGTAACGGGCTGGGACACCCGAATCCCAGACGGTCCTTTTGAAGGATTCCACCTCCCCAAAAAAAAAAAGACTTATTGAAGCTGGGTATCCTTAGTTTCATGTGGTTTTCTTGTAAAACATTTGAATTATTGCTTAACCGTTTTTGGCGAGGCAGCTCGAAGACCAGCTTTCACCTATGACAACTTACCCGACATCATGCTGAAATTTTCTAGTATTTCTTCTACTGAGTTTGCTCCTGTGAGCAAATCATCCACATAGAAATCATCTTTGATTACCTTGCTTGTAATTGGATAGTTGTCCTTGTTTTCCTCATATATTTTGTATAAACACCTTATTGCTAAGTACGGAGCAGATGCAGTACCATATGTCACTGTATTTAATTGGTATGTCTTTAAAGTATCATTAGGATTGCTGCGCCAAATTATTTGTTGTAAGCTTCGTTGCTCTGGAGTTACTTGAATTTGGCGATACATTTTTGATATGTCCGCTGCTATAACAATCTGATGCTTTCGAAATCTAAGTAAAATTGTGAATATATCCCTTTGAATGCTTGGTCCAATGAATTGTGCATCATTCAATGATATGCCACTGTCTGTTTTTGCAGATCCATCAAATACAACACGAAGCTTTGTCGTTAAACTTGTATTGTTGATTACAGCATGATGAGGTAAAAAATAATTTGTTTTATCTTTGTTTTCTTTGACTTCAGTCATGTGTCCTAGTGATTCATATTCAGACATGAAATTAACATATTCCTTTCTTAGTTCTAAGTTTGCAAGTAATTTACGTTCTAATGAAAAAAATCTATTGATTGCTGTTTGTTTGGATTCTCCCAATTTGGAAATCTGCTGATTAAATGGGATATTTACTATGAATCTACCTCTAGCATCTCGTTTTGTAGTACTTTTAAATTGATCCTCACAATATTGTTCAGTCTCTGTTAATTTATTGACATCATTTATTTCTTCTACATTCCAAAACCTTGTTAGTGCATCATCAGTGACCTCTGATGCATTGTTAATACTGAAATAATTGACAGTTGAGTTGAACCTACCCCTTGAAAGTGATAAATCTCCAGCAATGATCCAACCCAGTTGGGTTTTCTGTAAGATGGGCATGTTTGGTCCCAATTTGATTTGACCTACTGCTAGTAATGACCAGAATACATTTGATCCCAACAGTATGTCAATCTGACTTGATTGATTGAACTGTGGATCAGCTAATTTTAAATGACTTGGTATTTGTAAATGTTTTTTGTTAAAAGATATTAAAGGTAATTTTTCAGTAATGACAGGTAATACTAGACATGTGATATTCATTTTGAAATTATTTATGCATGACATAACTTTAACATTGGCTTGTCTATTAATGTTTGATAAGGCGTGTCCAACACCTTTAACTGCATAATTTACATCTGAAAATGTTATCCCTAATTTCTTACATAATTGTTCTGAAATGAAATGACTTTGAGATCCACTGTCTAACAGTGCTCTACATGTGTGCATATTGTTTTTTGAATCAGATATATTTATTAAAGCTGTTGACAATAATGTTTGTGACGATACATAATGCATGCTTTGAATTGAAGGATTAGCTACTGATGTCTGACCCTCAGTTGTGGATGGTGTGATGTTTGCCTGAATTCTGGCGTCATTTATATTATGTAAATCTCTTGTTGTTGAATTCTCTTGAATTCTTTCTGAACTAACTCTATTATTAGAATGTTCTATGTGCAATAGTGTGTTGTGACTTTTACCACACTTTTTACATTTACTAGATTGACAATCAGCTGAAAAATGTGATTTTCCCAGACAATTTAAACAAAGTTTCATTTTCTTAACTTCCTCTATTCTTTTTTGAATACTTAGTTTAAGAAATGATTCACATTGATAAATTCCATGTGATTTGTTACAAAAGTGACAACTAAATTTATTTGAACTTGTATATGCACTTACTTGTCTTTTGGGTGCGTGTGCAGATAATTGTTTGTTTGATTTTTCTACTTTTGAAAAGTACAATGTTTCTAAAATTTCACACTTGGTTTTTAGAAAATTATGCATATCAGTCATTGTTGGAAGCTCCCCCTTGTGCTCAAAGGACTCCCAACCACGCCTTTTTGTCGAATCAAATTTATTTGTTAAAATGTAAATTATTAATCTATCCCAAGAATGTGTTTCTTCCCTTAATGCTTTAAGGGAACGTAAATGTTTTGAAATATCATTAAATAGATTTCTAAGATCTACATGTGATTCTCTTGTCAATGTCTGAAGTTCAAAAATAGAATGAATGTGATTATGAACTAATAGTTTTTTGTTTTCAAATCGTTCGACTAATAAATCCCAAGCAACCTTGTAGTGGTCACCTGAGGTGGGTATGTTTTTTATAATGCTGGCTGCATGTTTGCTCAATGATGATCTAAGATAATAATTCTTTGATAATTCCCTAACTGTTGATTATTGTGAACTAAATTGATAAATGCATCTCTGAACTCAACCCAATCACTATACTGACCATCAAATTGAGGAAGAGTTATTGGAGGCAATTTAATATTTATATTATTGCAACTTCTGCTACCTGAACATGAACCGTTACCTGAAGAGCACGACCCTCTTACTTCATTTTGTTCATTTAATTGATGATAAGGTACACAAATATTTTTTATTCTAGTGACAATATCAAAATAAGAATCTTCAAATATGACATGATCATCAGAATCATCTACAATATTTACATTTAGACTCTCTATTTGCATCTGTAATTCATTAAATTCTTTCCAAGATGGCTCAAATTTGTGTAATCTTTCTTGTAAATTTGTTACTATATCATTAGTTACTTGAGAAAGATCTAATTTATCAATAAAATTTTGCAAACGAGTTAATCTGGCCTTGATTTGACCTCTTTTTGATATTAATGCTTCCATATTAATTAATTCTTGAGGAATATTTACTTAAGGATGCCAATAGGATTTGTATAAAAAGGATAATAGATTGTACTTACAGATTTCAGTTGAATTTGTGTAAAAAGGATATTTTATAGCGACAGCTGATCTGCCAGCGCCATGATTGTTTTGTTTTTGGTTGATTGTTGACTTGACACGTGACTCGGTGACTTGACTCTGACTGTCTACTCTGCTTTGCGATATTGAACCTGAGACGCTTGCTGAGCGAAATGCGAAATTGAACCTTAAAAATGCTTGTTCTTGTTTCACTTATCTTGGCTTCAATCCTGCTCGAAGATAGACCAATGGTAATGTGTGTGTCGATAAAAGTGGACTGTAAACACTTTAGCTGTATTATTATTAAAAACTAATACTTCGTGAACTTGTAATATTTATTCTTAATAACATTTATTGACAGAGTGAAGGTAACAAGCTGACCTCTTGCTCCTTCCGCCATATATATTCTTGATTCTGCGCGGTGGGCCAGACACTTACAATATGCGCACTAACTCACCATCGGCGTACGAAATAAACATAAATGTATTATTAAAAAATATGTAAATATAACAAAATGCAATAATATCCTTAACAGGTTTCGCCATAAGAGATTTGATTGTTATACTTTTTGATTATTTCGTTTTGTTTAAGCTCGACTGCAGCGAGATGAGATTTGAGGAGTTCGAAGTCTGAGTCGTCGGGATTGCCGGTAATGTATTTGATAGTCGTACCTAAGAAGTTGAAAAGACCTCGTTTTTGTATTCTTTTTCGTGTGATTTTGTGTAAGTTATCTTCTGCTTCTTTTAGTAGGTGAATAAATTGGTTTTTTAGAAGTTGTATCAAGGGTATGTTTGGTAAGACGTTGTCAAAGTTGTCGCTACTGTTGGATAGTGTTTGTTGGAGTTTGTGTAAGTCGATCTGTAGTATGTGTTTGTGGAAATGAGTTATGATTTTTGAATCTCCTATTGATTCCGTATAGTAACCATCATTGGGTATCTCCTGGATTTTGACCAGTGCTTGCAGATGTTGAAGGACCATCCTGTAAAGAGGATTTTTGTAGTGTTTTCTTTGTCTTTTAACGTATTTTAAGTGTGTACTATTAGTTTTGTTATTTTTTGCCGTTAGGCCAGTGATTTTTGTTTTGTTTTGTGAAGTGGGGGTTATTGTCTGATATAGAGGGTTTGATTATAGAGGGCAAAATAAAAGGTAAAAGAGATGTAGGAAGAAGACGAACCTCCTGGCTACGAAATCTAAGGGAATGGTTTAGTCTGAGCTCTAGCCAACTATTTAGAGCTGCTGTAAGTAAAATAAGAATTGCCATGTTGATATCCAACCTTCGTTAGAAGATGGAACCTTAAGAAGAAGAAGAATAGAGGGTCTAGTTTGGGTTGAATTTTCTTTTTCTTTGCGTAAACTTTTTGTGTGATTGTAGATATTTCTTCTGCGTCTTTGTTTACTTTTTCTAGGGTTTTGTCTCTTCTTTCTTTTGTTTTTGTATATATGTGGTCAATAAATGGAAGTAATTCATTTTTATGTTGTTCATTATAAGTTTCATAGATAGGTAGGTCAAAGTCAAAATCAATTTCATTTAGATAAGGGCCGTAAAGTATTGAAAATGGTGAATAACCTGTAGAACTGTGAATGGATTGATTGTACACAAGGACAGCTTGTGTAAAGGTGTCGTCTAGGGAGTTTTGCGGATTTTGTGCCTTTAATGTTCTAATTTTTTCTAGCAGGGTTGGATGGAATCTTTCGACTGGGGAGTTTGATGAAGAATTGTTAACAGTGGTTGTATGAGTTTCGATCTTGTGTAGATTTAAGAATTCTTTGATAACAGGAATTGAATTCTTTTCCGCTGTCGAATACAATTTTCTTGGGATGGTTATGGTGTGAGAAATAATGTCTAATTTTGCTTAAGATTGATACGGAGGCTTTGTCTGGAAGTTTGTAGCATTGGGCATATTTTGAGAATGAGTCGATTAATGCCCTCAGGACAGTCGACTGTCCTGAGGGCCAGTAAAACTTTTGTTTTAAATGTTTATATGTTTCAATTATGCCGTTGTGATTCATAACATGGTAAGTTTTTGTACATTCTATTTGTTTTTCTTCGCTTTCTATATCTTGTAAAAGATTTTCGCAGAAATTTGCTTTAACAGTATTGTCTATGTGTGTTCTAAAGAAATTACATATGAGAGGTTGGAAACAATGTGGGGTTTTTATGCCGAACTTTTGGCTTGG
Source organism: Diabrotica balteata (assembly GCA_918026665.1). Lineage (NCBI taxonomy): Eukaryota > Metazoa > Arthropoda > Insecta > Coleoptera > Chrysomelidae > Diabrotica > Diabrotica balteata. The sequence continues at coordinate 77,243,408 of OU898284.1, forward strand.
TTTTAAAATTGCTTTAAATGCGTCTACAAGACAATCTTGCCAATTTTCAGTAACGTGAACGGAGTATCTATGTTTTTTAAATATTCTTTTTGATTAGTTGATACATTTAAGGGTTCTTCTGATATAGGTATGCCATTAATAGGGTCTTCTAATGAAGTGTGTTGTGTTTGAGTTTCATTGATATTATTTTGTATATTATCGAATGTATCTAAGAATTCGTCTGGGTCAAAGTCGTTAGTACTAGGTGGTTCGGCTATGATTGAAGATTTTGTAAGGGCATTAATTTGTATTCTAGATAGGGCGTCGCTAACTTGATTGTCGCCACGTCGGCGATATCTAACTTCGAAGTCATAGTCTTCTAATTTTAATCGCCATCTGGCTAAACGGGATGTAGGATCTTTTATTTTATAATTCCATACTAAAGGATTATGGTCGGTTTCGACTATAAAATGAGTTCCATAAAGGTAAGGTCGGAAATGTTTACAAGAATCGATGATCGCGAGTAATTCGCGTTCTGTTGTACTGTAATTTTGCTCGGCTGTATTAAGAGTGCGAGAATGATATGCGACGGGATGACCGTCTTGGGTTAACACAGCGCCTAATGCGATGTTGGAAGCGTCGGTTATTAATGTGAATTGTTTTGAAAAATCAGGATATTGTAAAACTGGAGAGTTTGAAAGTAACTCTTTGCATTTAGCAAATGCTTCTAGGTAGGTGGAATTTGTTGGGTCGATAACCGCATTTTTTCTTGTACAACGTGTTAGGGGAGAAGTAATTTTTGCAAAATTTGGGATGAAGCGTCTGTAATATCCAATTAGTTCTAAGAAATATTTTATTTCTTTTATTGTTTTGGGAAGTGGATATTCTCTAATCACTTTAAGTTTTGCGGGATTTGGTTTGACTCCTTCTGGGGTAGCAACGTGGCCTAGGAAGGTGACTTCTTTTGATAAGAATTCGGATTTGTCAAGTTGGACTTTTAAATTGGTTTCTTGAAATCTTTGGAAAATTTGCGATATGTGGATGAGATGTTCTTGTAATGATTTGGAAAATATGATAACGTCATTTATGTAGACGAAACAAAATTTGTGTAGAAAGGGGCGTAGAATGTTGTCCATTAATTTTTGGAATGTTGCTGGACTGCACTTTAGACCGAAAGGCATTCTAAGAAATTCAAAATGGCCATGGGGTACAGTGAAAGCGGTTTTTTCTGTAGAGTAGGGATGGACTTCTATTTGATGGAATCCTTGGGCTAAATCCTGGGTTGTGAAATACGTGGCTTTACCTAAGTTATCTAGAATTTGCATTGCTTTGGGATGTCTAAAGTTTCTTGAGTAAATAGGGTTTTCGTCTTTAGTCCTGATATGATGTTTTATTTCTGATGCGAAAGTAAGTTTGTCTTTTTCGTCTTAAAATATGTCTTTGTATTTGTGGCATAGTCTTAGTATTTTTTCTTTTTCGTCGGGATTTAAGTGTTGTGTACGAATTATGTTAGGGTCGAAGTTGGAAGGTATGTCGTTGGTTATTTCGTAGTTGTTTAGATTTTCTACATGTATGGGTTTTATTTGTATTGGATAATCAAGAGTGATGTTATCGATGTAACCGTTAGTAACGTGATGAATGGATTCTGGGAAGATTTCGTTATTTATTCTTGTTTCGGGAAATAATATTTCGCCTCGTTCTATGTCAACGGGTATTTTGAAAGAAAGTATTTGAAAGGGTATCTCTATATCGTAACGTTGTAGTGTTAATGTTTTATTTGTGTAATTTAAAATGGATTGAAATGAATCTAGATCAAAATTTCCTAATAAAATGTCGAAGTCTTTACTCCAGTCAGCGATGCGTGCATCGATAAAATCGGGTATATTTAATTCTTTAAATAGGGGAGTTTTGATATTCTCTGAATATTTGGTCGTTTTTTTCATTGATGTAAGTGTGAAGTCTTTTTTGTAAATGTAATGAGGATTGAATAACTTTGAAGCTTTGGGAGAGATAATGGTGTCAGATCCACCAGTATCGATAAGGATTTTTAGTTTACTTTGAGGTAATATAAAGAATGGAAGTCTTCGGTGATTTTTGATATTAGTTAAATCAATTGAGGTGGAGATTGCTCTTGCAATCAGGTGTCGTGAACATATTCTTCTTGGGGAAGATCTTGGGTATTATCAGGGTTATCGTAATATTCTGTCTCCTGAGGGTTATAGTAATCTGTTTCGTGGTAATTTTCGAATGAACCAGGGCAGTTCTCTGATTCGACGTTAAAGTTTTCGGTCCATCTTGTCGATGTTTTCATGGGTCGTGCTTCTGTACGAATTGTTTCTACACCACTCATTGGTCGAGGATAGTAAGATTGAGGGTTTTGTGTTGTTCGAGGAAAGTTCTAGTTTTGGTATTTATTTGTCGTGTTTTTGTGGAAATTTGTGTTTGAAGGTCTTGAGTTGAATTTATTATTGTTGTGAGGTGTGGCAGGATTTCGATTAAAATTCGCGTTAGTATTTTGAGAATTTTGTTGATTAAAATTTGAGTTAGAAATTTAGGGAATTTGTCTATTGAAATTTGTGTTGGTATTATGTGGTATTGGTCTAGGTTGATATGTCGGTTTTGGTTTCACTTTTTGATTTTTAAGAAAGTTCATATAAGAAACTTGATTTCGGTGATTATCATAGGCTATACACTTTTGTAAAGCTGTGTCTAGCGTATCGAGTTGGAAATGCGAAAGATATTCGCAATAGGGATTGTTTACACCTGTAGAAAAGGTTTTGATGGCCAAATTTTTAAAACAGGGTGATTTAAAAAGCACCGTTTCTGCATTATTATGCAAAGAAATATGTTGTAATAAATCGTTTAAATGGGTAGTTATTCGTTGGTAGTAGTCGTCTTATGTTTCATGTGGTTTTTGTACGCTTGTAGTTAGTTGAGTGACTAGGATTTCCTCAGATCTCCTGTCGCCTATTTAGCTAGTAGGCGGTCGACATCTGTCCAAAGTTTATTTGAAAAATTTAGGTAGTCTCTCGGCTCACCTTTTATTCGTGAAAGAATATTTGCATTTAATACAAATGCTTCAACTTCTGTTCGGTTTTGGCCTGCTAGAAATTCGATTAGTGAATCTACGGATCTAATAAATGTCGATAGGTTTTGACCTGTTGTGTATTCGGGAAGAGTAGCACACAGGCTTGAAATATCACCGTTTGAAATGGGTATTTTATCCTCTATAATCGGAGAAATTTCTTGGATAATAGCTTCTATTTACGAAGATGATTTCGTTCAGATTGACAAAGGATAATATTAAGTTCAGTTTCAGTTAACTCAACAAATGTGCTCATAAGTAAAAATGAAAAATAAAATAAAGGAAAAACTTACAGGAATATTATAAGCAGCGTCGCTGGTTTATTCTGCATCGTTTTCTGGTTCGTGGGTCCTCTACCAAACAACTGAAGTTGACCAGGAATCTTGCAATTCTGTGTAGGGATCCTGTTTGCAGCGCCAATGATATTTTCTCACTTAGAATACTTTAAAAAAAAACTTTATTTTTTTAAAGTATACAAATTTACAAACTATGCTTAAATAATGTTAACAATTATAGTTGAACGTAAGCTAGCAAGTGACTCTAATAACTTTTTTATTCCTAGCTGTATTTATAATGTTTAAGGTAATGACTTATAATCTAATGGTGTTGTTTTTTTTCCGTCGGTGTGGTCTTGGCGGAGGTCTCGTGGCGTTGGTATTGCGTTGCGTTTGTCTAGGTGTTATGGTTATGTTTCTATATAAACCTTTTGTAACCAGAGTAAGGATTATTTATTAAATAATATTCTTGTGTGAGATTTGTGTAATATAGTATTTTTTGAATTTCAATTATTTTTTTTATTTTTTTTTGTGACTTATGCCTTTTTTCCAAATTATAATACCAGGTAACACATTATTGTTATCTACACTTATGCCCATTTATACTGTCAGTGGGTAAATAAAATACAGGTTTTTTTAACTATGTATTTGCCAAATTTATATAGAATATGATATAAACACTATCGTCCGAATCACATACATAATCTACATCACTAACATTGTTGCCATCATATAAATTTTCATAAAATAAATGGCATTCTGAATCTATTAAATGCAAAATACTTAATAAATTTTTTTTCTCCGCTTATGCTCAAGGGTCCGTTGTAGCACGTTTCGGGTTGTAATGTGACCTTCGATTTTTCCCTCCGGCAAAATGAAATGCAATTAAATGGCTGTTTTTGTTTTAGGAATGTTTTGTACTTAACTACGCCTTCGTCAGTGCCATATGAAAACCATTTAACATCTCGCCAGATAAATTTGTCTCCATTAATATCAAAGTGTCTTAGTTAAAGTGGCCCTTTTAAAAGTTTGGAAAAGTCCAAAAAGTCGCTGTGATGCAATACTTTTACCCTTGTAGTATCATTTTTGCTGCAATTTCTTACCAAATTATACCAGTCTCTGGAAACAGTTGTCTTTTTTTTTCAATTTGGGCATGTATTACATTACACTCCATGTGCGTATGGCCTGGAACTAAAAATTTGTGATGTATTGTCAATTATGGTCTCATTTGTAAAACATAGAGAAGCATTGCTGCCATATGGCTGTTTTTGTTTTGACCGCTGCAAGTATCTGAGTAAAGTGTCATCGTTTTGATTGCAGGTGACAGAGAAAGAAGGTAATCAGATAAGTAGGAGGCTATTTGGCTTGAACCACGGCCTCCTTCGCCTTTATGCTACATATAGCATGTAGTTTTAACCTTGGCACCACATACTGTCAGATTAAACGTCCTTAGTAGACGTTTCTACAAAACAACAATTGTGGTTAAATGAGGTGTTAGTAGACACTGTTGTAGATCAAAAGTTACAGTTATGTTCTCCTTATTTGAATTTGCTTTGTCCTTTGATTTTTCTGCATAAGCCAACTCAGCTACTGCCTGATGAATGTGAAATTGTTGCTGCAACATTTCTTTTTTACTGGAATCTGCTAATTTTATTTTCATATGTAAAGCATCGCATGTATTACATGTGTCTAGGGACGGCTTCTTAAATTTCACACCTGTGCTTTCAAAAATTTTAGTAAAATGTGATCTGGAAAGAGGCTGAGAAACTTTTTCTTTATACATTTGAAACATTATTGTTAAATTTAGACCTAAGGGAAGATATTTTTTACTTGTATGTCGTCGTGAATAGTGGGATTCGTATGCAGGGTAACTATTTGTGGTCAAGTAATAATTTGTTTCTTTCTTCTGAAACTTTGGAAGGTGGTGTACTAGAACCCCTTTGTTCATTACTTGTTACACCAGATACTCCTACAATTGATTTTTGTATAACTGTGAGTAGGAATTTGTCGCTCTCACAAAATGTTTTCTTAAAACATTCCTTACAAATTTCAAATATAACTCCACGAAGTTTTATATAATAAAGTTCATGCTTCTTGGTGTAGGAGCTTTTCCACTGTTTCTAATCCGAACAGTCATTTTAGGAGCTTGAAAAATCAATTGGGCCAAATATGATAGTCTTTTGTTATTTATAATCTTCAATATTCCAGTATTCTTTACATATTTGCTCATGGTCTTCAAAACTAATTTTGTTGGCATATTTTTTTCTACATGGTTGCAAAGGTTTTACATTTCTGGCTCGAACTGTTTTTCCTTTTTGATTGGTATATTCCAATCCTTTATTTCTCTTATATTATATTGTAGCTCTTGTGTATGAACACTTCATTTTCTTATCATTATTAGGTTCACCATTATTACCTACCATATCTTCATGCTTAGTATCAGAGTCAGAATAAGGTACTAAGCTGAATTGATTATTATGGAAAATAACCCCAGAGTTATCGCTGCTTTCGTCTAAAGGTACATAATCCTTGTCAGCTACGCTATCATCGCTATCTTCTTTACGGATGTTTTCGGGTGATTGGCTGTCCTCCTGAAGGACCGAAAATGTCATTTCGTTTTACTCATTCTCAACTGAAGGTGTTATTACAAATGATGGTGAATTTCCATTACCTCTTACATCTTATTACATCTTACAAAAGAGTTACCACATGAAGAAGTGCTTGAAAAGAACAAAATTAATCACTTTATAGTTGGCACGTAATTTCGTGAGAAAATTTATAGGAACCAGAGCGAGTAAAATACTAGTAAAATGGCAACACTGTTAGAGTTACCACTACTTTATTGAACAGTAGCGTAGATTTCTAATTTTAAATTAAATAGAAGTTTTTACTTTTATTTGCCAAAAAGTTTCATTTTCTATAAAGTTTAAAAAAATATCGGTGTTAACTTTTGTGATATATCTTTGGAATGATATCACTAGTCGACTTGACTAAACAGAACTTATTGTAAAATAATAATATCTATATAAAACATTGTTTTATGACCTTTGTTTGGTTTAATTAGAAAATATTATATATATATATATATATATATATATATATATATATATATCCTCTAAAATAACAGCTGATCTGGTAGATGAAAAGTGAGTTGAGGTTAATTGGGTATACAGCTGAATAAAAGCCAAGTGCACTCTGTTCAACAGTTCATTATATTTCGCCAATTTTCATTGGCATCATCAGATGAAAGTTGATTGAGGTTGTGGCAATATGATTTATGTTATCATCAGAAAGGTTTGTGGTATGATGTGGATTGTAGTTTTTTTGGATATATAAACATGTAGTTGTAAAAATGACAATTAAATTAATTGTCATTTAATATTTTAATTGTCATTTTTACAACTACATGTTATATATCCAAAAAAACTACAATCCACATCATACCACAAACCTTTCTGATGATAACATAAATCATATTGCCACAACCTCAATCAACTTTCATCTGATGATGCCAATGAAAATTGGCGAAATATAATGAACTGTTGAACAGAGTGCACTTGGCTTTTATTCAGCTGTATACCCAATTAACCTCAACTCACTTTTTTATATATATAATATATATATATATATATATTTATATATTTATATATATATATATATATATAATTATTAACTACTCGAGGTTAAAATTATAATTTACAAAAATAAATTTAGTTTACCAATGCTCGTAGTACTCGGCTGAATAATTGGTTGCTTATTATTAGCCATGCTGTCTTAATTATGTATTGTAAAAAACACAACAATAAATAGTCAATTCAAGTTACATTCATTTCTGAAAAATTATAAGTACAAAGTACCTACTACTGTCATGGTAATAAATAGGAAATGGCTATTATCGGTGAATGTATTTTAAAAAGTTTTAATGTACATTTATATTTAACTATACAGAAATGAGCTAGCTAGTAACCGAAAGAATAACGCAAAAGATGTAAAACACATTAAGTTATGAAATAAAAAGAAATGAAACTAGTGGAGGTAGGAGATTGAGCGATATAAACCTATAAATTTACATTCTACTTATTGCTTCCCACCTTTAGACGTATCGGAGGAGTTTGGCAGGTGCCACTGTGACAGTGACAGTTTGGTTGACATACTCCTTTAAAACGTTAATAATTTTTGTCCATCAAGCAGTGTGTTTATACCCTGTTTTCAAAGATATATATATATATATATATATATATATTATATATATATATTATATATATATATAAGCAAAATGAGAATATCTACAAATACAATAGAAATAAGGGTTTCAACTAACACCTAATATAGAGGAAGAAGAAGAAAACCCGGAAGACGAAAGCTGTGAGGTAAGCGGAGCAGACGAGAGGGAGGAGAATCCACCAACGATCCTGGAAGTTAAAGACGCTGTAAACAAACTAGCCAGAAACAAACCACCCGGAATAGATAATCTCCCAGCGGAATTATATAAAGAAGGTGGCGACGATATCATAATAGCGTTACAGCAGCTTATAAAAGAAATATGGATACAGAAGTCCCTTCTCAGTGATTGGAATATTGGAATACTTTGCACCATACACAAAAAGGGAGATATCTTTGAATGCTCTAACTATCGATGAATTACGCTCTGGAACACTGGAATACGGTGTAGACACGCACCACATATTTATAGACTACAAGGCAGCCTAGGACTCTGTAAATAGAAGAGAATTGTTTAGAGCAATGATAGACCTGGGACTACCAAATCAGTTGGTAAGTCTAACCAAACTAATCCTTGAAAAAGTTGAATGCAGAGTACGAATCCAGGGGGAACTCTCTGAACCTTTTAATACAAATAACGGGCTACGGCAGGGAGACCCACTCTCCTGTATACTATTTAGTCTAGCTCTGGAAAAAGTAATACGTACGTCACAAATCACAATTACCGGTTCAATATATAGCACATCTGTGCAAATCCTAGCATATGCTGATGATATCAGTATTGTTGGAAGAACGGAAAACGCAGCAGGAGAGGCGTATGTAGCACTAAAGGAAGTGGCTACAAAAATGGGTTTAATAATAAACATTAATAAAACGGAATACATGAAAATAGGTCCGCAACCACAAATACGACGGCCACTTGTTATAGAGAACGATGTCATCGAAGCAGTTAACGAATTTGTATACCTGGGGCCGCTCACTACGTCAATACTGAAAATGAAACTACCGCAGAGATAAACCGCAGAATTTGCACGGCGAATAGATGCTATTTCGGCCTTAAAGTCCTTTTTAAATCTACAATAATATCAAGAAATACAAAAGTCCTAACATATGGTTCAGAAACTTGGACTTTAACAAAAAGCAATGAAAACATGTTAGGATGTTTCGAAATAAAAATACTGAGGCGAATCTATGGAGCGGTAAATGAAAATGGTGTCTGGAGAAGACGATACAACTTCGAAACTCTATAGAATATACCAGGAACCAGATATCGTAAAACACATTAAGATAGGACGTCTGAGGTGGGTAGGCCATGTAATGCGGATGGAGCAAACTGACCCAGCTAGAAAAATGCTTCTTAATAGGTCTATTGGTCAAAGAAGAAGAGGAAGACCCAGAACAAGATTCCTAGATAACATAGACCAAGATATGAGAAATATGAAAATACGTGCTTGGCGGAGGAAGGCGATGGATAGGGACGACTGGAAGAGAATTATTGGGGAGGCTAGGACCCATACAGGGTTGTAAACCCAAAATGTTGATGATGACTAACACCTAATTCAAATAAGTACTTACTATCTATTCATAGTCACTCTTATCACTAGTGTCACTAGTATTACTCGTATCATCTAAATTTATAGTTAATTTGGTTAATGCTGACTTTTCTTCTAATTAACTGGAGAACAGTAGACGAACATTTAGGAGCAACGTTTCTTCTTATATTTCCTTTAAGTTGAGCCCATATTAACTCTATTGAGTTCAATGTACAATAATAAGGAGGAAGTCTAAGCATAGTATGCCCTTTACTACGAGCGCAGTTGTCAGCAACATATTCCTTTTCGTACTGATTACTATGAGCAACCCCCAACAATTGCTTTTTGGTATAAGATGCCTCAAAATACAAATCTTCCGTGAATAAAAATTCCAGAATTTGTAATTTATTCCAACTATTATTTGGAGTTTTTTTCATTAATCTTGAATGATATAATGCGATTGATGTTTACACCGCAGTGTAAAATTATATTAGTTAAATATATATAAGAGTTAAAACACTTTTTGTTATTATTTGTCCAACTTTTTGTCACGGTGTCATGAGTATCATACCAGGTCTCATCTAAATAAATAATATTTCAAAATCCACAAGGAAAACAATTCCTGTAGCTGGCTGTATACCACGTATCACAAAAAAGAGGTTAGTCTTCGTAAGTGGGTATATTTATTTAAAAAACCCTTAAAAGGGCTACATCAAAAAAACAAACGTTTTCGGACTAAACAGTCCATTATCAGGTTTAAATTTTAAAATTGCTAGGTTAAAATGCCTGAGCCACCAATATACATGGTGGCTCAGTTTCAAAATACAAACTGACAGTTTCCAGCTGTTCTCCGTGCGTAGAGGTTTACTCCCCGACTCTGGAACTCAATTCAACAATGTATGTTACCTGAAGTCATATTTAATTTAATACTGAACATCGCAGTTTTTTAACAACAAGATGTATAATCTTTTATAACTATATGTAATTTAAAGGGTTTTTACCCATGTATTTTGGTGGCTCAGGCATTTTAACCTAGCAATTTAAAATTTAAACCTGATGATGGACTGTTTAGTCCGAAAACGTTTGTTTTTTTGATGTAGCCCTTTTAAGGTTTTTTTTTAAATAAATATACCCACTTACGCGAACAATACTTAGTTTCATTTTTCGATACTTAGTTATCTGTCTGATATAATTGTTTCTTAAAGAAATAATTCTAGTACTTTCCATTAGTGTCTGTCGCTTGTCTATTGTTTTGTACTTAACATTATTGGCTTTAAGAAATAATCGAAGTGTTGTTGCTGAACACAAGAGAATGCCCTTTCGCACTAATTCACTTCGAAGACTTTCAATAGTTGGAAAAATGTTAGCCGCATACATTTGGTATATTGTTCTAGTTATAGATTCAATTAAGTGCGGTTCTATTTTTCTAAATTTGCCACAATCCTTTCTCTTCTGTCTAAAAGAAGATGTTTCTCCTATAATTTTGTAGCAGGTTGCTTTGGGCACTTTGGTTAAAAAACATGTTTCTGCAATTACTTACCTCTGATTTAGACAATTCAGTACACAGTCCCTCATAAACATTTTTTAGCATACGTTTGGCATTATCAGAAAGTTATTGAAAATGTCGCTTACGTTTTACTACACGTCCTTGTAAATCTTCCAATTGATTAGAAGGTTCCATTGTCTCTTCAGCTACAGAATTATTATCTCACCGGATGCAATATTTTAAAAGTATCAAACGTATAAAAACATAATCACGTAAAAACGTATAAAAAAAAAGTAAAAAACGTAAAATGTAAAAAGTTTTTCGTAGAAAGAACACTGAAAAAAGTCACTACCAAACTAACTTGCGGTTCACTATTTGAAATTTAAATTTAACTGAACGCTGTAGCAGTTATGATTATATTAAAAATATTCTTGCCTTCCAAAAATCTGTTGGTCATATCCACAATTTAATAATAAAATATAAAAATTTGCCTGCCTAAGTGCTCTCTGTCCCTTCCACACTGGACGGTCGAAACCTGATACCTTATTTCATGACTCAGTAAGCTCAGTCAAATACTGATTACCTCAAGTATGAATAAGTCTACCGACAAAACATAGTGCATTATGATTTGTAGTAACAACGATATCCAATGTTTTCATTGGCCGTTAGTCCACTTGGACTAATCAAGTTCGATGAAAACTTAATTGACTGATTGCCAATATTTTAAAACATTATACCAGGCACATCTGAATGTTAATATCGAGTGGAATCTTAAAAGATTATACGTCTGAGTCATTGATAATTTTACAGACTCCTGGTAGAGTACTTTTTTATTGAATGATTTTACTACAGATACATATCGTTGTCTTGTTGACGAAACACGACATTGTGGCGTAAACCACAATGTCGTGAAACTGAGAAATTGGCTTTCAAACATTTTTAAGCCAATAAATTTCAATTGTTTTGTTTATAATTTGGCCATTTTTTAAGATTAAGAGCTACAACTTTTGACTAGCATACTTTATAGGATTATTTAGACGTATGTTAATTATTAAAATTTTCTGTTAAATATTTTTTAAGTTACGTGGCATACGTCCATTGAGCACTGAAAATTAGTTGCATTTGTGTAAGTATTAAAAGAATCATGCATCTAAAATGCTTTTAAACTGAAACTGTTAAACATATTAAATATTCATAATAAAAAATACTTGTTTAGAATAGTTTTTACATGAATGTTATTCTTTACTATACAAGCTTGTGATACGTATAGTTAATATTAACAGCAGAAATATTTGTTTAAAATAAAACAAAAATTGAACTTTTAAATTTATTACATACTATTTTGAAAAACAACGAAATAAAACGAAATTAAGGTTACGTAATAATAAAGACTTTACTAGTCTACATAACTTTCGGTATCACTGCTTTTACGAGTAGCATCCTCATCAAACTCTAAACCTTTGTAGAAGTCGTGGTAGGCAGATGGACTACTACCTTTCTCACACATCTTTAACAAATCTCTTGATTTGCTTTTCTCAATTTTGAGTTTGGCTGCGTATAAATTTGATACATCTATCGTGGATTGGTTTAGAAGTTGTCGTTGATGTATGTTCAGAGATTGGAAGGGGTCCTCACTCAGTTGATATTTATAGTAAAAAGTTCACGTTTACTTTTGCGATATTGAAACCACTTAACATTTAGCCATTTAACTCTGTCTTTCGCTTTCAGAAATTGTTTTGTTTGTTATAAACTGATTACTGAATTTCTTAAAGTCAAGAAAATCGGTATGCACCATTTGAACAACATTGTAGTAAGGTTTTCTGGTTTTAGCGGTACGAGCCACTATGTACCAGCCTTCTGGTGTGAATACATCTACTTTTCTACCTCGAGCTTCTATAGCAGAGTGTAGAGAATCACACTCCATCTCGGAGTGCTCTGATTCCATAAATTTCTGATTTATGATATTAATGGGCATATGTTCCACAGGACGCAAAAACATTGCAGATATAACAGAATTCCGATTCTGACCTGACGCAGTGTCAGAATAGAAGGTTATTTCATTTTTTTCTCCCAACGACATCAAGAAGTTCCATAGGCAGCTGGCGATATCTGATGCACCCTTTGAACCAGAACCTTCATGCCACATATAACTAGTAGCTTCTCCAACATCCAGATTATACAATGTCAAATTGTAGGTCTTTATTTTTGTTTAAATAATAGTTGTCCTACTTGTAAACTTGGTGCTAACAATATTTTTTCTAGATCCATACTACAGCATTTAAATGTTGAATCTAACTTAGCTTTGGCTTTGTCATTTTGCTTGTGTCTCTCTGGCCTCTTCTTTGCGTATTAGGTGTAATTGTATTTTTCTTCATCTATTTTTTTTCTTCTGTCGACTTATTTTTGTATTGAGTGCAAAAGTCGCACTGATCTTTTTTGGAACATGGAAGCCATAATTGAATTCATTTGTGAAAATAGATTTATAGAAACTAGCTTTTTCGGGAACTACATTACGCTCCTTACAGTATTCTACATAATCTAAGTAGAGCCGAGTTTCACTCAGCCCAGATGGCAAGTACATTCTCTTACTACTGCTCCGACAATAGTGAGAAGCAACAACGGGTAGAGATTTGATGTGGTCCCTAATTAAGTTTTTTACTTCATCGCTTTTTTTTGTTGGGGGGTTCTTTTTTACCCCTATGGTCTATTTTTGTAACACCTGTAGGAGCCAACTTTTCCACTCTACACACTCCACCCAAGTTCGAACTTTTTTTTCAGAAATATTGTATGTTCCCAAAAAAAAATTTTTTACAGACTCTATGGTTTGTTCCATTAATACTAATAGAATATTCTAAAGTTCGTTTGGACGTCGATCAATTGGACGATATGGAAAACGTTCATTACATATTTTCACAGCTTCATGGTAGTTACGGCCTGCTTCACTAAATATTAAAATTGTTTCACGTTTGTCTAATATTCAACGAGGTGGTACCATTTTAATTGTTTTGACTTTTGAATACAAAAAATTTACAGGTTAGCACTAAAGCTGACCAAATCTCAAGTTTTTGTCAATATTCTTTACAATCAACACTCGTCGTTCCGTAGTTTCTCTCTGGGAAGAGAGACCATGCTTTAGGCTCCTGCTTCTTCGGGGAAGATGTTTTATTTTATTTTATTGGGTACGTCGTAGTAGATATACTACCTATGTCTGAGACCAACCCTAATTGCAACTCCTAAAATCGCAACCCCGGTTGCAAATGCCAAACGGCTTAACGTAGGATGATGTACGAGGGCTCGTTGGAAAGGGGATGAAAAATGGGGTTGAACGCAGTATGTGCCGTGTGATCGGTCAATGCCAAAAGGACATTATTGGGTATCTTCGTTTCTATTGGTCCGATGGGGGCGTACGAGGGCTCGTTGGAACAGGGAGAAGACGGGGAATACTTTGACACAAAAAACAAAGATGGCAGCATTGCCAAATGGGCGCTAGAATGTATCTTTGTTGCTATTGGCATGATTTTGACGTATGAGGTGTCAAATGAAAGCGTTGGTGACACATACACACACAGAAGCCATGTCAACGATCAGTATGAACATTCTTCTTCTTCTTCTTTTCCGGACAGTGGCTAAGAAAACGTTGACGAAGGACGTGACATTCGACGCAGGACGTGACAGTTATGTGACATTCAACACAGAACGTGAAATGCGTGAAATTTGACGCAAGAGGTGACAGGTATGTGACATTCAACACAGAACGTGAAATGTCTCGTGACATTTGACACAGGACGTGACATTCGACGTAAGACGTGTCATTTATGTGGCATTCGACACAAAACGTGAAATGTCTCGTGAATTGATGTGTCATTTGACGCAGGACGTGACATTCGACGTAGGACGCGACATTTATGTGGCATTCGACACAAAACGTGAAATGTCACGTGAATTGACGTGACATTCGACGCAGGACGTGACATTCGACATTTTAAAAGACAAAGACACACTAACAGAGGGCAGCAGAGGGTAACAGAGCGTCATAACAGAGACATTCGACGCAGGATGTGACACTCGACACAGAACGTAAAATGTCACGCGAATTGACGTGATATTCGACGCAGGACGTGACATTCGACGCAGGACGTGACATTCGACGCAGAACGTGAAATGTCACGTGAAATGACATGACATTCGACGCAGGACGTAAAACGCCACGTGACTTGACGTGACATTTGACACAGAACGTGAAATATCGCGTGACACTCGACGCAGGACGTGAAAGTTATGTGTGAGTCAAGACGTCGCTTGACATAAAACGTAGCATTCAACATAGGACATATTCAGTAGTACTATGAATTCCATCGAGTACATACATAGGGTTATGGAATTTCAACGTAAACTTAATCAGTTAAATAAAGACATTAAATCATATGAGAATATAAAACAAATAACAAGTCAATTAGATAGCCTGCATATTGAGGACAAAACGTGGAAAACAAAGGACACCTGGATTTACGCCTTTAGAAAACTGCCACCCGCTACATATCCATTGAGACGTATTCAACCAATACCATGGGCGTTAGCATCATCACCAGCGAGCATATGAAAAGTGAAATAGACAATGTCTTTGCAATGTCGTGTGTAATATTAGCATCTGTATTTATCCTAATTTTAAAAATTATTTTCGAAATTGTAAGGAGAAAATTTGAATCTTCTTGTAATATAAGACTCGATCAATAAAGATGTGATAAATAAAAAGTGTTTAATTTCTAATATATTTATTTATACATAAAATTACAATGGCATTATGTTATTGGCAAACCAGTGACGTAGACGATCCACATTTCTTTCGGTGCATGAAAATAATCCAGAGGCATGACATGGGTTTGCAGTAGGGCCAACGTTGCCAGTAGCATGAGGTGTACCATCAAACTTGCAAACATCAATAATAAGGGGAAAACTCCAAAAACGTGACGTTTCTTATCCAAATATTCTGCTTTTTGTTCTCCTCGAACGTAGATGTAATCTGCTGCATAGAACAACTTGGATTCTAGTATTTCATTGATTTTGGACAATTCTACGTGTCCATCAGAGTATCGAATTCCAAGCAGTTTTTTTCCACGTATGATGCAGTCTTCTTATCCTCACTTCTGAGCGCAGTAAAAGGTTTCTGAGGTAAAAATATGTAATGACTTCGTTTAAATCCTATTTCAATGGTAAGTTCTTTGGGAACAAACCATCCGTCCACATCGAATCCCTGAATGTCTACGAATGCTACTCTCATGATGACTGCTCGTGTACTACTAACAAGTTATGCATCTAATGTAGACTTTTTACAATTTCAGTGAGAGGGAAGTACTCCATTACACAGTCGTGAATTATAATGCAATAAGCCTTGGTATTTTCGGGAAAAACCATTATTCGTTCAATATCGAGTTTTACGTCAACAGTGGATGCTTTCATGCTTTCTTCTTGTTTCGAACAATCGATGACGAACAATGTGTGATTTGCGAAACCTGAGAAATCGAGTAGAGGTCGCTTTTGATGGGATTGTATGTTAGCTAGGATAAAATTCGGTATAGTTGAAATATGCCTCATTGTAGTCAGTTTTGTTAAAATCCAACTGCATTCTCTCGTTCGGCCAATATTCTCATTTAAAGATAATCTGATACTTTGTATGTGAATATTGTCAAGTATATCGGATTGGCGTCGCTTTTGTCTCGTTTATTGGTTTGAAAGAAAACAATGACATAACGTGGTCTTTCCACTGCATTGCTAGTTTTTACAGCCCAAACTTCACGTCTAGCACCTTTGGTAAGTGCTGGTAATTCATGCAATTCCACTTTCTAAACGGAATAACTATAGGTTGATCTTGTTGAATGGATTTCATAAGTTCCAATTTAATATCATCATTGGGAAATATGTGCTTGACTCTGAGCTCAATATTGGTAATGTTAATCTTAACAGATGTAACATGACCTGGAGTTTTTTCTTTGACAATTATGCAATCGTTGTCATTTCGAGCTCGAACTAGTCTTATTGTTTGACGACCACACGTAATCAAAGGATAATCATTGAAAATATTGAAAACATGCTTAAGAGGCATCTGTATGTTGAATGAATGATCAGCAGCGTGTAGAATTGGATCCTTAGGGTAATTCCAGCCCGCCATTGCCATATGACTGGAATCTTCCTGAGTATAACATGTCATAGCACGTACAGCGCTTACGATACCAGGATCTCGCACTGTTTCCATCTCTCTTGCGCTTTCGCTGTACGTACACGAATCGAAAAGAAAAGCACCAACATTATTTGCTAGTTTGACGTCGCCAGTTCCGTTTATTGCGAGCGATCCTTTAATGCATAACAAGGTTTCGCTCATTGCAAAGAACGAGTCGACTTGATTGATGCTAAATTCTACAATGTCATTACAGTTGAATGATTTGATGAATGGTGCATATGTTCGGTATTCGGCCTTTCGAATCGACTCGTCAAACATCGGCTTACGATAAATATCAAATATTGGAGGCATTATGCTGTTTGAACGAGATCGTTTTCCATACATAGTTGTCATTTTTTCAGCTTAAAACCAAGTGATTGTAAAAACAATTTGTTTGCAAACGAAAGATGATTCCGCTTAGACGAGGACGTACGATGTTGTCGCTCAGACGGCTGCACAACTAATGGTGAACTGTGGGCAGTAGATTGTCTTATTACTAATCCCATTTCCTTCGTGATCTAAGTTCCAGCACCAATGTGCTCTGTTCTCCTCGAAAGTTTACAGGGCATCCTTCTTGATCGACAGCCAACACAGTGATATTGGTAATTTCTCGTTGCGGTACAACAGGTAAATACAACAAATTGTGAGGAGTTTCATCAATTGCGTACCCAGGATTTGATTGTATGACAAATTCGTAGATCGTGTGAGCAGGTCTGTTACCATCGAAGGCTCCGGTACTAATGTTGCATTCAAAGCGTATGCTAGATACTTTAATAATCCTAACAAGTCGATCTGAAGAATGTGTCTGTCCTGGATTGAGAATTACGGGAGAAAATCCCAATACTGTACCAAGACTGTCAGGTTGCGTAAACGAAATCGTATATTTGCTGAAAATTTGACACTGCAACGTATTGTGGTTAGGTTTCAGACTAAATATCGTTTCAGGCTTAAGCACATTATCAGCACCCAATTTCTTTTGTATATATTCTTCAATATCGGCAATTTCATAACATCCATCGGGGAAATCAAAGTTTTGCAATTGGTTTTTATCGTTGTAGTAATAAAACTTGTTATTTTCAATGTTTGGTATACTGTTGTAGGAATGGAAAGTACGAAGAGCTATTTCATAATCTTTTTTCGGATCCAACACGATCGGTGTGGGAGGTTGAAATGAGAATATGTAATTGGTGCTGTCTACTCTCAACAACTGCGACATGATGACTGACTCACGTCAATCTAGTACTAGGTTATTATATTAGAAAAACAACATTTACTTTAATAGTTTTATTTGTTCCAAAGCAAGTTTACATAAATGACATTTAGCTTGAGAATCAGGTGGACCATCCCAGTGAGTCTTCCAATCAGGTCTGTTGTAATGTACATAGCAGGGAAGTAGTATCTGCAGGTTAAATTCTCCGTGATATTCTCCAGGCAATTTATGCCATATACTTAACAATTCTGTAGGTCGTACAGTTCGTATAAGATAATCTAGCGGTATGTATTTTAGTTCTTCTTCAGTGAATTCTGTAAAATATTTTTTGCGAAACATATGGTCCATAAGCAGTTTCGTACTTTTAGTAGGCTCCATTATATAAAAACTTTAAGCATAAATGTCCACAAATAATTTGATTGTACGTTTGATACTGATGGTTATTATAGGAAATGTTGGCACCACCCAGATACTTAACAAGTTCTTGGTCGGCTTCAATTACCAAATGAATCGAAATACTCTACGTCGTGTTTATCTTTCTATATGCTACCAATGTGTTCCGTTATGTGTGGACACATCCAAGTTTACTTTGCACATTCTCGTTGTCGAGGACCGTCTCTAGCAGAGCGTCATTCATGAAAACGCCTCGAAAATGTGGTATTTTAAGTATTTTCGCATAATGTGCAATCTCCACATCATATAGCGGACGATTGGGTAGCTTTATTGGAAGTTTTTTTTCAAATACAAGCCGAATCCACCTCTGGGTTTCTTACGTAGGTACAGACCCGAACCGATATGTTCCATTGCTCTATTATGACGTATATCTTCTTCCAATTTCTTTTGAGCATTCTTTGCGTCGACTACTGTCTTGGCCACTCCGGCCGCACCCCCGCTAAGGCCCCCAAAGCGGAAAGGCCTGCAAATAGAGGTATGAGTGGTAGAAAACCTCCGGATTTTAGTGGTAGTACTCGAGGAACATCAACTTCTTTACGACCACCAAGTCTTTTGATTATGGATTTTGCTATTCGTACAGCCGTCAAAGCAGTATCTGTTAACGATGCTCCTCTCTTCATGGACTTTGCAATTTTTGAGACAACATCTCGATTGAAAGAGTAACGTCCCCGTCTTCCACCACGAGAGCATCCCATTCCCAACTTTCTTTTCGTCTTCATTCCGCCAGTTACAATTAAAGCAGCACTTTTTTCACCAATGCTAGCGTCTTTCGACTTGAAGCGCTCCCAGGCTCTATCTTCCAATTCTTTATCGGCCTTGTGACGTTCTTCGAGAGATGAATGCTGCGAATAAGCGATATCGTGTCGTTTGCAAGCTGCGTCTAATGGATTAATTCCTGGATCTCCACGTGCAAGACGTTTTTGTAGTTTTGTTCCGGGACCACAGTACTGGTAACCAGGAATATGTAGTTCAATTGGCAGTTTATTAATTAGAGAGTTCACGAGACCTCCTCCTTCGACGACCAACATTGGACTGATGTCATGCAAGTGGAGACATCTATAATATATTGTCATACATATGTACTACACTTGTCACACGATGAAGATCGTTCAGCAAGAGCAGACGCTACCAATTGATAATCTGGACATTGTCCAGAAAGTGACAGTCAGTAAACATGGTAAATTACTACCAAACTCGTTTAGAGCCATTATTTGCGGTCCAAGTGGATGCGGGAAAACGAATGTCATGCTATCTCTTCTATTCAATCCGAATGGCGTCAAGTTTAAAAATGTCTATGTTTATTCGAAATCCCTCTTTCAACCGAAATACCAACTACTGCAAGATGTAATAGCGCAAGTTAAAGGTGTAGGATATTATCCGTTTAAAGGCAACGAAGAAATTATTAGTCCCAGCGACGCTAAACCCCACTCTGTGTTTTTATTTGACGATGTTGCATGTGATGGTCAGCAAAAGATTCGCGAGTATTATTCCATGTGCAGACATAAAGATATCGATGCCGCTTATTTATGTCAAACATATTCAAAAATACCAAAGCAGCTAATTAGAGACAACTGTAACATGATTGTACTATTCAAGCAAGACGAGATAAATTTGAAGCATGTATTTGATGAGCACGTATCACCAGACATGACATTTGATGAATTCAAAAAAATTTGTTCTGAATGTTGGTGTGATAGTTATGGTACTTTGGTAATTATAAAAGATTTTGCTCTCAATAATGGTCGATATCGCAAAGGATTTGATAAATATATAAAATTATAGGGTGATTGGTTAGTCGTTAACAACATGTCAGATGATGCGGTTGCCAGTGCTCTTCGCAAGAAGAAAGTTGCCGAATTGGCTAGATCAATTCGCAAAAAATATTTGGCATTGAAATTAGGTCGAACAGAACAAGACGAGTCCCTAAATAAACTGTTTAAACCACTCTCGAAGCCTCTCAAAGATATTGCACAATCATCAAAAACGTTACATCATGCTATCACTAACAAGTTTGATCAAGTTAAAAAAGAAGAGGTGAAAAAGGAGGAGGAGGAGGAGGGGAACGACGATGTATTTCTTGACGCACCTGATCAAGCAATATCTGATGAAAACATTATTCAAGAACCAATCTCTGACGAGATTTCGATGGATGCCACAGACGAATATATGGATCAATATCCTCCAATAAGTCACAAGTATATACAAGAATATGTGAAAAAAGACGATAGAATTGATAAAAACTATGGTCCATTTTACGATTCTATTAGTGGTTGGATAATGGGAAAACGTCGAATAAACTTTAACAAACGCAATGGAGACATAATAATAATTCGAGAACGTAATTTAGAAGAACGTAGGTTAGGTGGTACGCCAGGTCTATATCAACTTTTATTTTATGCCAACCCCGAACAGTATAATGATGAGGATTTACAAAAGTATAAAACACTGTTCAAAAACACAGAGATTCATCTGGATACCTTGGGGCGTCTTAAAGGTTCCAGCGGAGAAAAATACCATTCTATTATTAAACCTCTATTCAAACCATCTGATGCAGCAATGAAAAAGCATGCACCACCTGCAACTCGATCCAAAAAAGAACTCGAACACAGAACGAAAACAACAACACGATCATCTTCATCTACGGCCAAAGGAACGGGATTGGATGACTCTCGATTAACATACAACACTGCACCCATGGAGTATATTTATTGGGATGATCCAAATGAGTTAGTTGAACGTCTTAAACTATTGGTGGCTTCGAAAGACGCTGGGAACACATCTCTCGATAACGAAATCGTAGCCATCATCAATGAACTAAGAGAAGCCAATATAATAGAGTAACTGGGAATGTCATTATCATTTCCACTATGAGTGTCGACAAATTCGGACATCACTCTCGTAGTAGTAACGCCCAAAAGGTGGCGCGAGTCACATTTCCACATACGTCTGACGGAAATATTAATGCTGAAAATGTTAAAATATCTAATGTCAAGGATCCATCAGACAGTGGCGATGCTGCAACGAAAAAATACGTTGATGGACAAATCAATGAGTTGCGTAACCTACACTACCATTAATTCAAACACATGGTGTGCTCTTGCAGCAAAAAACTGATGACATACAAGATTTAGCCATTGGCCTTAACTATGTGAGAAAGGAGCTTCATAAAACTACAGTTCCACTTCTCGAGCAAAAATTGAAAAAAATAATTAAAGATGATCTGAATGCACTGAAAAAGGATACGAATAAATACGTTGATGAACAAATTAATGAGTTGCGTAACCTGCACCATCCATTAATTCAAACACATGGTGTGCTCTTGCAGCAAAAAACTGATGACATACAAGATTTAGCCATTGGCCTTAACGATGTGAGAAAGGAGCTTCATAAAACTACAGTTCCACTTCTCGAGCAAAAATTGAAAAAAATAATCAAAGATGATTTGAATACACTGAAAAAGGATACGGAGAACAATCTAAAATCTGCGGCAGAAACAGTTGCAAAGCATACTATGTACGATATACAGATGGAACAGAGGATAAAACAAGTGGAACAATCATTAAAAAGCATAGTAGATAACGTTCATTCATGGGATATAGACAAACGTCTTAAGATAGTTGAAGGTGCGTTAAATAAAAAATAATGTCTAAAGAACAGGTGGTGAACGAATTGCATAAACTAGCACGAAAAAACTATCCTCGTCGACGAACAATAATCAAAGGAATCGATGACTTGTGGCAAATGGATTTGGCCGAAATGCGTCCTTATGCACATCAAAATAAAAATTACAAACTAATACTAGTTGTAATTGATTGTTTTTCAAAATTTGTGTGGACACGACCTCTAAAAACGAAGACTGGCGAGGAAATTACTCGGGCATTTTCGGATATTCTCGCACATACTCGACGACATCCGAAGAACTTACAATCTGATCAGGGAACTGAATTTTACAACAGAAAATTTCAAAATTTAATGACAAATCACGAGATTAATCATTACAGCACCTACACAATCAAAAAAGCTGCCATTTGCGAGCGAGTTATTAGAACGTTGAAAGCAAAGTTGTACAAGTATTTCAGTTTACATGGATCGTACAAATGGTTAGATGCTCTACCCATAATTACCGAGGAATACAACAACACAAAACACAGTAAAACAGGATACAAACCATCCCAGGTTAACAAATCCAACGAAAACGCCATTTTATACAAAAGTTATACTCATTTAAAGATTGCCGGTCCACGAAAGTTTAAGGTTGGAGACATTGTACGTGTATCAAAGGCAAAACATTTCTTCAAAAAGGCATACACGCCCAATTGGACTACTGAATTATTTAGAATTGTACAAGTTCTACAAATTGTACAAATCCTATAACGTATTTGCTCGAAGACATGCAAGGTGTGCCGATTAGTGGTGGTTTTTACGAAGAAGAATTGCAGAAAACATCAAACCCTGACATATACCTGGTCGAAAAAGTACTCAGACGAAAAGGCAATAAGATGTATGTGAAATGGTTAGGAATGGATAGCAAACACAACAGCTGGATAAATAAATCGAATATAGTTTCAGGATCTATATTTTGATACGCCGCGTAGACATATATTTTTGTGAAAAGGCCGATAATTAACCACAAAAAGTGGGAGATGACAATAGTATAAATGTAGGACAAACTACGATAATAGGTTCAGTTTACATCCACTTCGTTAACGACGATCGAAACAAGATGAGCTCTCAAGATAGCGGATACGACAGTCAGCCTGTTAATTTCAATGATGATGATAGCAGTGAATTTAGTATAAAATTTAACTACGATGAAGACAGTCAACTACCACCTAGTCCTGGCGCCGAATTAGATCGAGTATTGGCTAAATATGAAGCAGCTGCCACAAACGAGCACTATTGTTTATTGGAAACTACATATCCAGTAAGCAGCTCTCTCCACATAAAAATTGGTCTATCTCCAGCTCGAGATTTTCTACCATCCATCATTCTGTGTCAACGTGAAAGTTTTAAAAGAATCAGTTTAAGTATAAGCGAGTCTTCTTCTTCTTCTTCAGGTGCCATCTCCGCTACGGAGGTTGGCAATCATCATAGCTATCTTAATTTTTGAGGCAGTAGCTCTAAATAGTTGTTTTGAGCTGCATCCAAACCATTCTCTCAGGTTCTTCAGCCATGAAATTCGTCTTCTTCCGATGCTTCTTCTGCCATCTATTTTTCCTTGCATTATGAGTCGCAGGATGCCATACTTATCGCCCCGCATCATATGTCCGAGATACTGTAGCTTTCTTTCTTTAATTGTAAGTTCAATTTCCTTCTCTTTGCCTATTCTTCTCAGTATTTCATTGTTTGTAACTCTATCTACCCAGGAAACCCTCATAATTCTTCTATAGGTCCACATTTCAAAGGCGTTAAGTCGTCTCATGGTATCTAGATTTAACGTCCATGATTCCACTCCATAATATAGTACACTGTATACGTAACATTTTGTTAGGTGTACTTTAAGAGCTAATGTTAGATCTTTGCCACATAGGACCTTTTTCATTTTTATAAAATTAGAACGTGCTTTTTCGATTCTGAGTTTGATTTCTGCCGTGTAGTCATTATTTTCTGTTATAAGTGTTCCTAGGTAAGTGTACTTTTTTACTCTTTCGATCTGCTGGCCCTCTACTATCAAGATTTCGTTAGTATTGTAGTTGTTTTTACAAATATATATATATAAGCGAGTGGAACGTCATAATTGTGTGGTTAAGAGAAAAAATGAGTGACTTCTTCCATGCTACCTATGCGGATGAGTATGTTCCAATCTAATTTATGAATGGTGATTTTTGCAAACTAAGACAATTGGTAAAAGTAAATGTAAAGTTGCTGACCATTGAAAAATTTGGAGTCGAATATTATTTACAGGAAGATGACGTCTTCCACATTTTAAACGCAAACTACAGAATAATGTACCATATAGTGGCAATGTTACAGAGTTTACAATTTCACGAATACTATGTAAACATTTCAACTTTCATCAAGAAAAATTTTTGTGCTAAAGACTCTTTACATGGACCAGTTGCAGCCTTCGCAGCATATATCGATATTTGTCCAAACACTTTGTTAAGTTTAGCTCTAAAGGAATATGTATATTATTATGAACATAGACATGTAAATCATTTAACTGAATGAATATATAATTTATTAGATATGTTGTCTTTTATTCTATTATAAATTAAACCAAAAAAAAAATGTAAGATTACACAAATTTATTATTAAAAATTAAATTATACAATTCTAAAATACTAGTTAAATCTACAATTTACAAAAACTGTGAGATAAGTGATCTTTTCTCTTTTTTTTTGTTCTTATGAGTAGCCATATACTACAAGAAAACAATTATTTATGTATAGTGCATCTACATTGCATTGACCACTCAGTATCAAACAAGACATGATCAAACGAATTTTGACACCAATTATCTCTTTTTGAATAACGCTGGGCCCATAACGGTTTCTTAATATTGTTCTGAAACTATTTTCTTGTGGCATTGTAAATTAATTACTATTAAACTGGGAATAAGCCACAATTAAAGATAAAAATTATAACTCCTTCTTGCTTTCCTTAGTAGGGGTTAGAAATATGCACAGTTCGATAAGTCTAATTTGTTACTAAAGTGTTCTTGTCAGGGATAGAATCTATGCAAACTCATCCCTTTGCAAACTGTGTCCTGGCTAGTCGTCGTCATAGAGCAGTGGATAATGGGGGGATTCTGTTAATCTTACCTTGTACCAGACCTAAAGATGTATTGGACGCCACCCTATTTTTTATACAAAAACTATAGGGAAAAAAAATATATAAAAATCATTAAATTCTTAACTTCAAAGAAGATCCTGTTGTATTAAAACTATTGTAGAAATAAAAAGCTAAATAAAATTTTTTTTATCTTTATTCTCTGGTTGAGTTCTTTAAATCAGTCAAGGTTAAACAAAGAAAAAATTGTTTTTATGTAGTCAGACATCAGAGTAACCATAATAATAGCTGACTGAGCTGGCACAGATCATAAATATAATGTCTCATTTATTGACAACAAAACATCCCCGTCAAGATCATGAGCACTTCAAAAATTAATAGTTTACATTACAGGTGTTGATGAAATTATTTAAAGATCTGTTATAAAATTAGACAATAAAATAGTAGCAAATTTATATGTTGTAAATGAAATATTTAACTATAATTGAATTTACATTTGTCAAAATATTTATATCAAAAATACAATGAAAAAATAACCGTTATTTAATTAAGATTGACTAATTAACCATAAACTCTTATTTAGATCAATTTGCTTATTTGAATAGTGATATTATGTCCTTTTTATGAAAGGTTTAAAAAAAATATTAAAATGTATTAAGGAAAAGCCGCTAAAAATACTCATTTTAAGAAATGTCAAAAATTAAACAGTATGCACCTATGAAAACATGTGAAAATATGGATAAACTGTGGAGCCCTATGAAGATATACCAGTTAATATCACCCAAAATGTATTCATTAAATCATTACCAAAAAAAAGTGTTTCAAAATTTAAATTTAAAGAAAAGTCTCTCAAAATACATATTTTAATTTTCACCATAAATACCTTTGTGTGAACTTTACATGAAACTTCAGCTTGAAAACGGGACTTTCCCAAATACAGGCTGATGCTGAAGGAAAAACCTTAACAAAATTCCAGATGAATCCTTATTCAACAAGAGCACAGAACCGGCTACCCTGGACAAAGTGTTATCTCAAATTGACAGGATTCTTGGAGAAAAGAAAATTGTTATACCGCTTCTAACCTCATGGAAGTTGTCTTTGATCCCTTATACTGTATCCCAATGTGAATTGTGGGAATGTATGTAAAAAACTGCATCCACCAGTGTGAATTCTACTGCTTACATCAGCATTTTGCAACAAAAAAACTAGATTTTACTAGTTAATTCTGGATAAGGCCAGACGCCTAAACACATGTCAGCTAAGACGGCAAAAAAATGCAAAATTCCCTTCTGGTTGTTTTCTTTCCATAGAATTTCTCGGTTCTTTATCTTTTTTCTTTTTTTGTTCTTACAAACCCTGAAATAAATTAACTAACATAAAATTTTGAAAACAAAACTTGAATGACTCTAATTTCTTACCCTTGAATTAAAGGAAACCAAAATTCGACTTTCCTCTACGAAAGCGTATATCAGAAAGGCAAGAATTATTCAGATGTCAAAAATATATCGACAACTGATAGAAAATAAATTACCAATACCCATAGAACTTCGTTCTCCATAGATACACACTGAATAAACTGATTTATGGGATAAGATTGTTATACTAAACACATTACTAGGCTATAATTAACTGGTTGCATACCTAATAGGAACTCATTTAGAATTAAAATTATTTGAATTAATGTGAACAATTATTGACTATTTAAATATTTATTTTAACAAACGAGCTGAGATATATTTAATCAAAAAAAAATTACATTGTACGTGAAATGGACATTTTTCACGTTACAAAATACGTTTATTGACGTTTCAATTTCCACTTCGGAAATCGTTCTAACGATTTCCGAAGTGGAAATTGAAACGTCAATAAACGTATTTTTATCTGTAATTGTGGCTTATTCCCAGTTTAATAGTAATCAATTATCTCTTACATCATACAAGTATTTTATGTCATCTTCATGATATTCATCCCCACTAACAACCTGTTCATACCTTATGCATTTATTTTTTGATTTAAGTACGGTGTAGAAACGTTTAAAACAACCAAAATAAAAGTTTAAAGCAATATCATCTGCTATACATGCAGAATGATAGACACAATACATATTATATTCTTTTTCTTTACAATGCGATCCACAAAGATGAATTCTTTCTGCTTCATTTTCATGTTTTATTTGATCAAAATGTATTTGATCACATACTTGTATTAGATGCAAATAATCAGATTCATGAAATTTTTGAAAGCGATAAATACTATAATTATTACAAATTTCTAAAGTAAGACTCCACGGTAGAGGAGATATTTCAACAAAGTCGGTTATGTCCGAGATATTCTCACAAATAGTTTTTATAGATTGTGTGCGTAGTGTTGGCACCATCTTGCTGTTTTTCTGCAACAACAACAAATAAATGTTAATCGACAAGATAATGTCCCCACGGAAGCGTATTAAATGATTTTGGTATTAAGTACCGCTGTCGTCATAAGGACTTAGACTGCTCGATGCTATACGTGTTGGTACGACCGAATACACCTTTGGCTCGCGGATTGAATTTTGAATTCTTTAAGACATTTTTCATAGTCTTCGTACGTAATTTTATTTCGAACGACGTTATATTTCACTCCTTTTGCCTTTTTTGTTATTCCCAAATTTCCCAAGTCACATTCAATTCTCTCTTTGCTTAGTTGTTTTCTTTCTAGGCGCTGTCTCTCTTTGTCCCTCTCGTCGTCAGGTATTTGCAGTTTAAATGTGTACATTTTTTGATCGTAATCCAATAAAATGTGTAATTATTTTCCCATTTGCCTCGTCCTCATAATCCGGGATTTTGTATTTAGCGTTCTATCTCATATGATTTTTCGGCTAGTCGAGTATCAAATTTATTTGGATGCGCTCTTATAACCTCTCTATATGCATCTGAACATTTCAATTCATAAATAAAGCTGTCGGTGTCCATGTACAACAATGAACAGTTGTCCTCTCCCATCGTTGGAAGCATAAAGTTGTAGTGAAAATCATACATACATACTTTTGATATATCTAAGATTGCTGCGCTTATATACAGGGGTTTATTAAAGCATACTTCTGATTTCTTAAGTTTCGATAGCTACCAAATTTTCGCTAAAGATCGTACGACTGTGAAATCGACTACTCGCAATCAAATTTTTGGCTCCGTACCTTCCATGCCACTTTTTACATAATTTTACAATACGATGACGTCTTTGATTCTGTAAAGTTTTTCCGAACGCCGCATTATTCATTAGCTTGTAGAGATTTTTCTCAAAACTGTTGGTGGCTGCCGCCCGTAAATTTGTATTTAACTCGATATACGGTTGCAGCCACGCAGATTGATTAAATTTTAAAACTCTATGTATCTTTGTTAAAATTAACCCGTTAGCCAATGCCTGTTTAAGAGTTCTATAATGCATAATATATTTGGTTTTGTGATATAAGGTTGGTATTAACTTTGGCAATTTTGAACCGGGCGGAATGCGGTGTTCGGCAGCAAATGGAAAATCTTTATGTTTGTCATGTAATTCGCGTGGATACTCCAAGTCAACTTGGAAAAAATAGCCCTCCTTTGCATCATCCTGTATTGACATAATATCTATATGGCCTTCGGGAAGATTACCAACACCAAATTTGGTAACATCTTCGATCCACTTGAACCCTCCATACGGAAGCAATTGTAACATTGCCCAGCCATACAGATTGTTCACATCTAAATAGAGGATGTACTTAGAGGGCCGTGTGGGATCATACGACGAAATGTATTTGTTGTTGGCCTCCGAATATCTGTTGCTACAAACAGATATTCCACCTCTGATTGCTTTTTCCATAAACAAGATCATATCCACATCTTTTAGCAATTCTAATTTACATTGTGTGTATCTCAACATACAATCCCATGTGTATCCTGGCATAGTATAATACCATGCTGGATCTAATTTATATGTGTCTCGACATTTTTGTCGGAACTGTTCAAACACATCAGCCAGCAGCAGAATATCTGTTTTCAAATACAAATCGCTGTATTCTCCCAAATTTTTACAATTAAATTTCTTCCAAACGTTTTGGGCATGAGCATACTTCTCTTCACTAATGTATTCATTATTTAACTTACTATAAAAATGGTTAATTGTGGGTAAAGAAGTTTCATCCAATTTTTCCAAACTATCAATATAATCGTAACAAAATACTCCTTTACAAGTTAACAAATTAAATGTATCATTATCTAATTGACTAAATTCTCTTTTCAAAATCTTCTTTTCAGATGTATCTAAAAGAGATGCCAATTCATCGAGTGAAGCTCCCATAAATCTAAGTGAATCAATAAATCGTAATTTAATTTGATGTTCGTCAGATTGTAATGTAAATGAAATGTATTTTTCTTTATTAATGGGAAGTAAGCTCAAGTGCCCATGCTTGCAAAGATCTATAATCATAAAATGCGAATCATAGCCACTAAAATTATGAAATACGATTGGGACGACAAACAATTTTTTAAAGTTCAAATTACATGCTTGGTGCGCAAATCCCCGTACTTGTCCAGTAAAATGATCGTGATCTACAACAATTGTATCTGTAGCCAAAAAGCGTTTCTCACAAATATGGCAAACAGTTGCTCCATTTGTGTTGGGCTTTTCGACCATAGGTACAATTGTCTTTATTTTGGAATTTACAAATTTGGAAATTTCGGTCATTTCTTTTGCGAACCACGCCATGCAATTTTCACCTCTATAACTATTAAAATAAGATAAACTATCATCGTAAGCACATTTCAAATAATAACCTGCACTAAAAGGTACATGTTTCTGATATTTTGCTGTTTTACTCACTGAGACATTTGAATCTGTAAAATTATGTAATTGGCATTCAAAATCGGCATAAACTATAAACGGAGTTGTTTGTTTGTATGTAAAATTGCGAAAAGCCACATGGTCATATTTGGGAACAGTCATTTTGCATTTATTCACATCTGAACACATTTCTTCGTGCTCTGTTAGTTTGCTTTCACTGCTAAAATAGTTCAAACATCTATCACATATATATTTTTTACGTGTGTCTTTGTTTAATTGTGACTTCACTAATTTTCCTAAATCTTTAATCCAACAATAATGAAGGCGTATTTCAGTCTGATCATCATCATCTTCTGGAGGAGCATCGTAATCGTTTAACTTTGGGAAATATTTATCCTGTATTAGGAGCAAATTTACATGCTTTTCCATCTTTTGCGGTGTCAGTCTGGCTGGTACTACTTCGTAAAATTGTTTGTCCTTCACTACGTTTAATTCTAATGCAAAAACATTGACAGATATGGCGTTTGATTTTTCAAATTTTGAAACTTGGCTTAATGGCATTGGGCTTTCTAATTTGTCAGTTTGCAAAACAGTAGAATAATGTGGATATTTCGAAACTCGTTGTGGATGATCTTTTGCAGGATACAGAGCGCTAACAATTGACCAAAAAAAACAAGCCTGATCGAAATTATGCACATTAATGCACGCTCGTTTTTTCTGAATCTCTATTGGCAAATCAATGAACGATGAGCCGTTTCCTATTTCTACTTTATTAATATTGCACCCGAATCTTTTTCTGCAAATTCAGACGGCTTTGTAAAAATTTTATCCTTAACATTTTCACTAAACCAAAGATGTAAATCGGTCGATGTGTCTATAATAGCATTTTTAGTGTTAAAATATTTTAAATCTAAACTTTCGGTATCACTCGATTTTTTAATGAATTCGCCGCAAAATGTAGTATTGACTTAAAGAATTCTATTTGTTTTTAAAATAATTTTAATTTTTCTACTAAAAATAATATAAAAATCATTTAGGAACTGTGTTAAGTCCTTATGCACTAAATTAACTGTAACTCCAGTTTTTAATTCGACTAGCAAAACACGAGATGACATTTTCCCATTTAACTCTATTGCGTAATTTTGAATTAAGCCTCAACCCAACGTACTTATTATTGAAATTTAAAATAATTTGCCTAAAATGTTTAAAATGTACTATGTAAGTTTGCAATTTTCTAACTGTTCCTACTGAGAGTTTATTGTTTTTAATTACTTTACTACATCTAAAAATTTGGCTATTTAACCGTCTTGTCCAAACTGTACGATCTCTTTCAGTGAATTTATCGAAAATTATTTTACTAAGCTTTTTAATAATGTGCATCAAATCATCAGACTGTTTAATCACTTGTTTTATATGCACGGCTACTCACACAAACGAACAATAAGAAAAAATCACTTACCTTATTCAACTATTTTAAAGGATGCTAGGAGTCTGTTTTTTTCAATATCAACTTCCCCTTCGTATATCAGCGAATAGTTTCCGCTGTTGAGGTCCGTTATTGCTGCTTGGTAGGCTTTGGTTACCCGCTGTGGTAAGAAGACAACTTCAGCACCCAAAT
>OU898284.1:77275506-77479090 GCA_918026665.1 Diabrotica balteata
ATATATATATATATATATATATAATATATATATATATATATATATAATATAATATATATATATATATAATATATATATATAATATATAATATATATATATATATGTTATGATTGTTTTTTTACTTTGATTTTAATTTATTGAGCAATCAAAAAAATATAACTTAATTGTTATCAAATGTAAAATAAAACTCCTTATATTACCTGTGTTCGATGGATTCAAAGATTTTCTAGTTGTCCTTTATCGGAGAGAGAAGAATGATAATAATAAAAGAAAATAGTATATTACAAAAAATTCAGTATTCTTTATTTTATATGAAAAAGAATAAAACAATGACACAAGGACCTCCTTTTGTCAACTTTATGCCGTAAAATTACTTTCACATATACTTCACAAATTGCCCACGGTAGATACACGGATCTCTTTCAATCTACTTGTTATCTCCTTCTGCAAAACTATTCACTTCTGTTCACAATGCCGGTATCCAAACTCACGAACCACATCCTATCTTTAAACAAACGACTGTTTCCTCGATGGCCAAATTACAACTGCCTCTCCCGGTCTCCTAATCAGGCTAACCCC
Source organism: Diabrotica balteata (assembly GCA_918026665.1). Taxonomy (NCBI): domain Eukaryota; kingdom Metazoa; phylum Arthropoda; class Insecta; order Coleoptera; family Chrysomelidae; genus Diabrotica; species Diabrotica balteata. Next base: position 77,276,087 of record OU898284.1, read on the forward strand.
ATTAACATTCAAAAACGACTATCCAATCAAAAGCTAAAATCTTGTTTACTACTGTTAATGTTTATTCTAAAAATTCTATGTATCATTTGGAAGACCAAATTACTGTTTCAGAGAAAGAATAAATAAAAATTGATTTTTTTGTCCTGAGTCTGTTAATACACAATTTATACCTGTTTCCAAAGATTAGAATATGGTCATTTAATATACAAACAATGACAAGATTAACTTACAGGTAAAATGTCGGGCGGATGTAATTTCGGCCGGAAAAAGGGCAGGTACTAAAAGCCGGTAGGTAAATTCGGCCGGAGGTTTTAAGTTGCTTCCTTATCTCATAGGTATTTTCGGCCGCAAATCAAATAAAATAACAGAATGCTTTATATTAAAATATTTCTTTATTTCAATAAAATTATTACATCAACTTATTTCTGTAACTTAAGTAAACTATAAATTTTTAAAAAACGTGTTGATGTGATACAGATTTAACGAAATTAATTCTAGAAATATTGTCAGATCGAAGCATATTTACCATGTTTTCGATAAATTTTAGTTTGTGTTTTACTTGTTTGTCTTTAATTTTTGCTGGAATATTTAAATTTTTTATTTTTAAATATGCATCGATCTGACAATCTTTTAATTTTTCTATAAAAATAAATATAGAAGGGTGACTTGAATAAAAACTAGAATTAAAGTGCGAATGGAATGATTCGCAGGCATTTGTGGTTCTTTTAATTGATGGGTTTTCATATGCCCATATATTTGGTGGAAAATGAGATTCTGGCGCTATGTAGTTTTCTAATAAATAGTCTGCGTATTTATCTATAAGTTTATGGTCCGGTTTGTATGACATGAGATCAAATATGAAACAATCTTCAACTTCAGAGGGGTCTAAATAAGTTAGCCCAAAAGTATGAGTAAGCCATTTGCTTTCCTCGCAGTTTTTATCTTTATACATTTGGGTTAACCCTAATGATTGTATTTTCCTATACCACGCCTGGTGCAAGTGGAATCTACAACCATTTAGTTTGGTTTTGGGAAAGACAACTTTTAATGCGTTATGAATTGCGATTTCAAAATCCACAAATACCTCCTTCGGTTCAAAAACAATATTATAAAGTTCAAAAATTTTAGATTTTACCAACAGAAAAAGTCTCATATATGTGTCACTGGTCTTATTGGGCAACAGACAATACAAAAGAGGAACATAATGCCCATTTTCCAGTCCATGGATGGTAAATAACTGATAAAAATATTTTGTACAATAAGAAAATGTGCCATCCATGTAAAAATCTTTCATTTTACATAAACTTATTATATTTGTATGGCAAGAAAAAACAATGATATTATCAGCTGTGCTGTTAATAAACAAAAAATTTTCACCTGTTGTGGTTTTCGGTCCATAACTATCGAGTACAGAATGTACATCGTGCATATCCTTAGGCAGGGCTGGTAAGAGCTTACGGCGGCTGTTGTACAAATTTCTTCTTATTAGACTGACATCTATCGATGACAAATTCTCTGGCAAATGATTTGAAAGAACGCTTTTAATAATTTTTGAAGGTTTCTCCGATATGTCTTCCTCAGCTTTGCGCTTGCATGAAGTCGTCACTATTTTTCTTTCCAACGTAGTTTCATCGGACTCGTGGTTGTGGATTAATTCACTTCTAGTAACTGTGTATTCCGCACCAACAGTGTACAGTTTGGCTAAACATCTTAAATTTTTCTTTATACACCTCCAACGTACTTCACCACTTTTTAATACGTCCTGTTTACAAAACTGAAACTTTTCTACAACTAGTAAGTCACAACCGCGTGAACTCTTAATTACTGAAACAGATGCCATCGTATACAAATAATATATTTAATGCTTTCTATCGACTAGTAGCTTAAGATAAGTTTTAATACTGACTAGCTATAATAATTTTATACCTGTTATTTGTGAATTTTACAGCGGCGTAATTTCCGACAGGTACACAGGATTAGGTATTTCCAAATAAATACACAATTAATATTTTACAGAAACTATTAAGCGTAATTACCAATATTTTAATCTCATCGTAAACATCAAGCCCTCGGCCGAAATTACCCCTGTCATAAATGGTACCCCTTGATTTATGCAGGTAGGCCAAGGGATTACCGGCCGAAATTACGCCCGCCGATCCCGAACATCTAATCGAAACTATTTTCAAATCAAGACTCAATAAATTTTATAACAATACAACTAACAACAAACCCAACAGTATCAAAACCACTTATACAACTCTTCCATATATAAAAGGTTTATCTGAACAACTAACAAATCTTTTAGCCAAACATAATATAACAGTGGCCCACAAAGGCAACAATCTCTTAAATAAATATTTCACAAAACTAAAAACACAAACTCCAAAACTTAAAAAATCACATGTTGTTTACGAGATACCATGTACTAACTGTGAAGGTGTCTATATAGGTCAAACCAGTCAACTGCTTCAATCCAGAATTCGTTCTCACAAATACGACAAGAACAACGTCACTCGCGCTCACAAAACATGAAAGCGGGAAGAAGCATAAATTTGATTTTAAAAACATCAGAATTTTAAAAACAGAAAAAAACAAAAAGAAGAGGGAGATATACGAATCAATAGAAATAAAAAGAAACACCAACGCAATAAATGACAAAAAAGATACACAAAACCTAAATAAAATATATTTCAATTTGATTTAAAACAATAATAATATAACATCATAAAAAGCTCTTAAAGTCATAACATATCTCCACCTTACCTTTTTCGAAAACATCAACGATACGCCCATATAAAACTAATAGAACATTAAACTAATGACAGTAAACAATGAGATATCAGATATCAACTTTTATATGTCTCACAGTTCGTTAATGTCTGTGTCACGTTTTACGTTTTGGTAAGTCATATATATACATATTTTACAATATCTGTTTGTCCTTATATATATATACACATTTTAGAATCTTGACAAAGGCAAGGGTTTCCTGCCGAAACGTTGATTGATTACAATGGAAAATAAAATCTAGTTCCACATGTAACATATCTTTATTGAACCTAAACCCAAGAAACATTAATTTTATATTAAATATAATACGGTTCAAGAAACTCAAAACTACTATATATATATATATATATATATAATATATATATATATATATATATATATATGTGTGTGTGTGTGTGTGTGTGTGAAGATAAACAATAATTGCATTTGATTCACAAGCTTTTGGAGTACATCGCAAATTATACAACAAATCGTTACAAGCATAATATACCAAATGTCAAATGTTTTTATCACTTTTCTGTTAATCCTCTAATGGGCAAAGTATCTAATAAGATACAATTAGTATTTGGCCGTATACCGGGTAATGTATCCAGAAAGATACTTATTCAATTTTCTTCAGTACCTGGCAATGTACACCCGAAGATACTAACTAAATTGTCGCTTAACTGGCAATGTGTCTTCCTAGATACTACTTTTCATAGTGATCCTATCTGTTTGTTTATAGACAAATTGTGAATATTATTTTATACAATTATTTGCTGAAGACCCAATTAACTATAATATAGTTTGCCAATCCATACAATAACTATTAACACATAAAAAATTAATTTACTTACCGAATGACACAAATTAGCATTTTTTGGAAGTCATTTTGAGCACGTCTGCACAAAACACTCTCTGATTGTGGCAAAACTCTGTGTATGGCATTCAAATTAATTTGTTGGTTAGCCGAATGCTATAGGGAGAGAGTACTTTTAAAATCTTGCGGCAAACTTAGTTTATGTAGAGGAAGTATAATTTAATAAATAACGTATCCTGGAGTGCACACCGTCAAGTTAAGGGTTAATAGCAAGTTTACAATAGTTTTTCCAGTTTTCCACTGTTACTACACTAAATGCATTTCTTATTAATTGTTCCATAGCGGCGGCCTTAAACTCTGTGTTGTGTGAGACAATATGTCTTTTGACTTGATTCCATACCATTTTAATTGGATTTAACCCACAATGGTATTGAGGTAGTCTCAGAATGGCAACATTTTTCTATTTGCACATCTCGTCGATTTTATATTTTATGTATTTTCTTTGTATCTGTTTACGACTTCCATGAGCTCTAATTTCAAATAATCTTCTTTAAAAAAGATATCTTTCTCCAGCAACCACGTCTTAGTTTGATCTTATTGAAGGCTTGTGTCGGAATCACTTCTTCGTACCAAAACTTACTTTTGTCGTAGCACTTACTTTATCGGTTAAACTTCTAACACTTTCACCACTTTTTAAGTTTATATGATAATTAAATACATTTAAAACAATTTGTTTTTGCACGAATGTCCAAGATATTCCCTTGGCTTAATTATTGAATTTCCCCTTTCAATTAATATTTAACTGTAAAGTCAGAATAACAAAGAACCACAAAGCCTTATTATCATTATGTAGTCTCAGAGAACGACATAAAATCGTTAAAATACGCTAACCATATTATTTTAAGTTGCAATTAGTAATTTGATATATGCATTGCAAGCGGTCCGTTTATTTGCCTTTAAATCTTTAATAGCCGGCAAAATTCATGATTTAATTAAGCAATATTTTCTACTGATTTCTATGATTCGTGGTATATGGTACTCTTGCCGAAAAACAAATAAACTGTCGTTACTATAATTAAAATAAGATAAAATAAAATTATCTTTTGTAAATACTATTAGTTTAATTAAAATCATTTTCCCTACTTTTCATCTCTTGTTTCGAATGGGCACTTTCGGTCAATTACATTAAAAAACATTAATTTAATTTATGTCTGTGGAAACGAAAATACAAATTATACAACACTGAATCGTGCTGGTGTTTGCCGTGGCATCGTCGCGGTTCTATCGTTCATAAGAAATACATGGTTCTATCTCCGCAATGTTATTTTCTTAACGTGGAACGCTCTATAGATCAAATATGAAAAATAATGAGTTTTACTTTTAAAAATTCATAACTAGACAACTAGGTATTATGTATTATATTAGGTATTATAATTCTGAAATTCTAAAAGATATAATAAAGCATGTTTGACGAGTGTTCACAATAATATGTAAAAAACTGTTCGACATAAAAATATTATTTTTGTTTTGTTTTGTTTTTGATCTAATGGCCGCTGAGTAGAATAAGTTACTTTCAATTCTAATCTGCCTAATCTGTTAATAATACACCATAGTTAATGTACGTAAAACACATTAATTTTAATATTTTTTAGTCTTACCTCAGGTAATTTGTATTTTACACTTAGTTTTCAAATAGCACTGTATCAAAAACCACGCCGGCATTCGTCTGAAAGTACGAGTTTTACTAATCTTACATAGACAAAACACCACATTGCACGTTGTAAGAAATTACAACACGGCGCGACATGCATTATGCTAAGCAAAAATCCCGTAATCAAAGTTCCTAAGTTAAAAACCCGTAGTTGATCAAATAATACGGTGTTTTTACTTAAAGAGGCGTGCATTCGGGGTTTTAATTTAGTATTAGCGTCAATAATGTTACATACGGGGAAATAATTTTCCATTATAAATAAAAGAAAAATAACAAATATGGAGTTTTTTATCAGTAACATAGTAGTCTACACTACGAGAAACGTGTAGAAGCAATTATCTCGTTTTTTTTTTAATTTTTGGAGATACGGGGGTGTTTCATAGGACGGCAATATAACTCAGGTAATATTGCTCGAATTTACTTCAAATTTGATGTGAATACTCTTGAAGTACTATACTTTCATATGGAATAAAAAATAAATCGATTTTTTGAAAATACAAGACCTGTGTTGTCATATATTTAGCTTTAAGTACTATTCTATTAGTTTTATGTTTTATGTTAGATGTCATATGTTTTATGTTTTATGTTGGTTGTCACATAGATAAAGGATGACACTTTGTGCCATGCCGGTATATTGTAATAGTTCTTAATTAAAAGAGTTAATAAAAATCTAAAAAACCTATGATTATTAATAATACAACATGGCGCAGTCAAACGGAAAATAAAATCACATTTGTTGTGTTACAATGTTTCACTAAAGTTAAAGTAAAAAATAACTTTGTACTATGCAATTTGAGGGCAATATAGCAGAGGATTTCAGGAAGTTTAAGCAAAGCTTGGAAAATTAATTGATTGCATCAGAAAAGGAGACAAAGCCAGATAAAATGAAAGTTGCTATTCTTTTAAATTTAATAGGTGAAGAAGGAGTTGAGGTTGTAAACACTTTAAAACTTTCAGATGTTCAAAAGGGTAATTTTCAAACAGTACTAAATGAACTAGAAGCATTCTGTATACCAGAAAGAAATGAAATGTTTGAAAGATTTGTTTTTTATACTCGCAATCAGCGAGAGGGCGAAGCATTTGATCATTTTTATACAGATGTAAAAAAAAATTAGCGCAGTCTTGTGAATTTGGGTCTGAAGTCGATAAAGCTTTACGTGATAGGAATCAACAGCAGAGAATTGAGAGAAAAATTATTCGTTCCCAAGAAGCTAACTTTAAAAGATGCAGTGGATATTTGTCCAGCTAGTGAATTGTCAAAATTACAACAGAAAAATGTTGAGAAACAGTTAACAGGAAAAATGGAGGCTGTAAAATACAATCGAAGTTATCAAAGATCAAATAGAAACATTCGACAAAGCACAAGTAAAAGTTGTAGTGGTAATCAAGAAATGTTCAATTGTAATAGCTGTGGAACCCGTCACGGAGTAAGGCAGTGCCCTGCATATGGTCAAAAATGCAAGAGGTGTTGGCGATATGGGCATTGGGAAAGAATGTGCCGCAATATGTCAAATGGATCTAGCAGCAGTGGTTCAAGGACAGTCAGAGAGGTAATAGAAACTGGCATTAGTAATAATATGGATGCAGATGACATGACAGTTGCAACAATATCTATTAATGAAATTAAAAATAGTAAAGAATGGATGAAAACTATTCAGGTAGGAGGTGTATTGACTTTAAAATAGACACAGAGTCACAGGTCAACGTTTTACCTAATCATATATTGGATAAAATTGATAAAAACAGGTTTAGATAAGTGTAACATAATATTGGAAGCATATGGAGAATTCAAAATTGGGTATTACACATTTATATTATACATTATACATTTAAATTGTTTGTCCAAGAATATTATTCATAGCTTCAAATTTCTTATTGTAGAGTGAAATAAAAGCTCACCAATATTTTGTCTTCAATCACATCATGTTTAGATTTAAAAATTTTACCCAGGGTTGATAGTATAACATATGAGAAAAAAGAGGATTTTGTTAAAAATAATATTGATGTGATTTCAGGATTGGGTAAATTAAAAAAAATGTATCCTTAAACTCAAAAAATATGCGTTGCCAGTTGCTAAACCACCATGTAGGGTACCAATAGCTATTAGAAATAAATTAAAGGAAGTGCTAGATAGTTTAACACTGAGAGGTGTGATTTCTCCATGTGAAGGGCCTATGGAGTGGTTGAGCAATTTGGTAATTGTTGAAAATAGTGATGTCACTAAGCTTATGTTTAGATCCAAAGTTTTTAAATTTGGCATTATACCAACACTAGATGAAATAAGAACACAATTAAAAAATCAATCAATTTTTAGTGTACTAGACTTTAAGGATGGATTTTATCAAGTAGAGTTAGAAAAAGAATCAACTAAATTGTGTGCCTTTAGTATAATATTTGGAGCATATAAATTTAACAGATTGCCAATAGATTTGATGATTTGTTGGTTTTTGGGGAAACACTGGAGCAGCATGATATGAATTTAAAAAGAGTCATTGATAGGGCAAGACAGCTAAATGTTAAATTTAATGAGAAAAAGATTTAATATAGGGTTAATGAGGTGAGATATTTGGGTAGCATATTTGGCATAGAAGGAATGAGACATAATTATGATAAAATTTCAGCAATAAAAACCTTAAAAGAACCATCAAATAAAAAAGAACTTCAAAGTATTTTAGGAATGAAAAAATATTTAAGAAGTTATATTCCTAATCTTTCTAGTATTTCGGCTCCATTAAGGGAACTTCTAAAAAACAATGTCATCTTCTTCTGGACAGAATTGCACTCCAATACATTAAATAAAATTAACGAATTGGTTAGTTCACACTCTGTGCTAAAAAAATTTGATGAAACTCAGGAGATAGTAATTCACACTGATGCTAGTCAAAATGGGCTAGGGTGCTGCTTGTTACAAAACCAAAAACCTGTTGCTTTTGCTTCAAGGTCTCTAACAGATAATGAAACACGGTTTAGCCAAATTGAAAAGGAGTATCTAGCCATTATCTGGGCTTGCAATAAATTTCATAATTATGTTTATGGACATCATATTAAAATTGATTCTGATCATCGTCCATTAGAGGCGTTAATAAAAAAGGAGTCTGAAGTTCATTCACCAAGATGACAAAGAATCAAGGTAAAGTTTTTAAAGTATGATATTGAAGTAAGATATAAGCCAGGAAAAGAAATGCACACTGCTGATTTACTGTCTAGAAACTTTCAGAATATTACGAGTGAGGATGATGAGTTTATTACTAAAACTCAAAATCGCGCAAAGCATATTTTATATTGGCCTCAAATAAATGCTGATATTGAAAATTTTATTAATGAATGTAAGACTTGTGAACAATTTAGTAACAATAATGTCAAGGAACCATTAATTTTAAGAGATTTTCCTGAGCTTCCTTTCCAAACAGTAGCTAGCGATTTTTTTGACTATGGTGGTAAGTCTTACTTTGTTTTGATAGACTATTTTTCAAAATGGTTAGAGGTAATTCCAGTAAAGGACAAAACTGCTGAAACAGTAGTAAAATGTTTAAAATTAATATTCCATGGTTTGGAATCTCATTGGAGGTAGTTTCAGATAATATGCCTTATGATTCACTAACGTGTAAGAATTTTGCAAAAGGCTGGAATTTTAAAATTTGCACCTCTAGTCTACATTACCCGCGGTCAAACGGACTGGCAGAAAAGGCAGTGCAAACATCTAAAAATATGTTAAAAAAATGTGAAGATTTGAACATAGCACTATTAGAATACAGAAACACACCAATATCAGGAACAGATAAATCTCCTTCTCAGCTGTTACAAAGCAGAAGATTAAGAACAAAGCTTTCAATCAAAGAAGAACTACTGAAAACAGAGAACATTGACTATGATAATGAAAGAAATAAGTTAGAAGAAAAAAGAAAATTATATAAGTAGTATTATGATCGAACAACATTGAGCAGAAATGAATTTCAGAATAATGAAAATGTAGGAATGAGAGAGGGATCAACCTGGTCACCAGCCAGGATTATATTTAAGGTTGAAAACTCCCCTAGATCTTACATAGTAGAAAAAAAAAATGAAAATATGGTACGAAGGAACAGTGTAACATTTTTTTTGCTTGGCTTGGACAATTGTCATTCAGCCAGTCTCAATCAACATAAGTTTATTTAAAGAATTTAAATGTGTCAATTAGTGAAACATGATTAATGTAAAATAAAACAATAATATAATTATTCCTTACTTAGTTAATGTACATACTATGTTAATAAATACTATATCACACCTTTGTTATAATTTAGTTATTGAAAGACGTCATGTGAAATACATAGTGTATACATCTTACAAATAAAAATATCTACCTACTATGTTTATAAATATATGGTAATATATATATTTTTTTCACTATCTTTTTTTTAAATATTTTTTTTTTTATTATTTTTTTTCATGAATTTTTTCCAAACGTAGGCTACAAATCTATGAATGGAAATCGGCTGTGTAAAGATTAAATAGAAGTGGACTTAAAACTGAGCCCTGTGGAAGACCTGAAATATTAAAAAGTGGTCCAACGAGTTGATTGTTTTCTTTCCTAATATAGATTTTCCTGTTTAAGTAGAAATTGACAATATTTTGGGCTAGCAGGGAAGGTATTTGGAATTGATGAATCATTTTTTCTTTTAGCATATCTAAGTAAACACTGTCATATGCACCTTCAATATCCAAACATAATAGTGGTACATACGTATTGCGGGAATATGCATTTTGAATGTGAGTTACTACGGTAGCGACTGCATCCAAAGTACCACATCCTTGTCTATAATCGAACTGAGAATTTGAAAGTAGTTTTTTCTCACTTAACCACCATTCGATTCTTACTTTTAGTATCCTTTCTAATACTTTGAGACTACGCATGGCATGATGCAGAACTTCTGTTTAAAATATGATACTCCAGACTAAAGATCGTTAAAATCCTTTTAGCGATTGGAGGAAGTAGATCAAGCATAGGATACTTAATGTGGTCATAACCGGTACTTGTACTAGGACGATTATTTAAAACATAGCTTAGTTATTAGTTCTGTCTGTCTAATCGGTTGAAGTAAAAAATGTCTTTTGTCAGTAACTATTTTCCTAGGTTTATTAGGCATATATATATATATATATATTATATATATATATATATATATATCACTGTTGGAGGAGCAATTATGTCAAAAAATCCTTCTATCCAAATATCTTCAAAATATTTTTGTTTTGTAGGTGATTTTCTGTATAACTTTCTAGCTTGTGTCCAAAGTACTGACGATGGTATTGATTTATTGAGAGAAGAAACCCAATTAATCCAGCTTTGTTTCGCAATACTTTTCAGTTGTTTTTTTGTACTTGCCATATTTGATTGACATTTTATATAGTTAACAAAATTACGTTCTTTTTTATAATTCATGAGTGAAAATTGCCGGTTTTTAATAATCGTGTCACATTCAGAATTCCACCACAGTGGCGGATTTCGAGTTTTTGGCTTAAAAGGTTTATATTGTGGTATTGCAATGTGAGCAGCATAATTTATACTATTCATTAAATGTTCATATTTACTTGATGTGTTATTTGGAATTTCAGTATTTTGATTAAAAAAGTTTTGTACTAAAGAAGTATATAAAGGCCAATTAGCTTTTTTGATGTTCCATTTATTTTTCGGTAATATTGTTTCTGTTTCGACTTTAATGCAAATATCCACCTGTATAACAAACTGATTTGATCCTAGTGTGTCTGAAGCGATAGAGCTTGTTAGTCTTGTTAGTCTTACTAACAAGATCAGGACTGCAGAAAGTAACATCAATAATTGAGTAATTCTGGTTAGGTTGAGTTAGTATTGTTGGTTGTACATTATTTAAAATTGTAAATTTAAGATCATCTGCTATTTTAATCAGCTGTATTTAGATTCCATCATTTGTACTTGAACCCCAAATAGTATGATGGGCATTAAAATCACCTCCTATTATAACTGGTTTTTGTAACTTTTAAAATATATTTATCCAATCATTTATTGTGCATTTTATTTTCGGAGCTCTATATAATGTCATAAAAGTAATTTGATTATTTCCATATTTAATTTTTATAGCACATAACTGTATTTCATTATTGTAATTAATTATAAGTATAGCAACTCCACCATAACCATCCAACCTATCATTACGGACAAGATTATACCCATTAAAATCATATATTATATTTTTTTTGAACCATGTTTCACTAATAAGAGCTATGTCTATTTTGATAGTAAATAATGCATCATGCTATTTTTATTTGACGAGCATTCCACTGTATTATTTTTAATTTAGGTTGACAAGATATTTTTTATTTAGTATTAATCAAAGTACCCTCCAATACCTGTTCAATATTATTGACTATTAATTGTTTATCTATAGATCGTATATCATCAAAAGTTTGTATACTTTGTAAAAGCTGATATATAAAAGTAGAAAGACTTTCAGTTACATTTCTTTTAATTTTAATGTTTTCATAATTTGGTACAATTCGATTAACAGGTAAAGGTTTATCAGATCCAAAAACAAAAAGAAACATTGGTTTCTCAATAGACGACTGTGCAACTGGTGAATTGACTTTTCTTTTTTATTTGTTTGAGATTTCATAATGTATAAATCACTGTGAGTAAAAACAGAATTTGGCTTGTTTGGAACTGGTTTAGATATCGGAATATTTTACTAGTTGTAGGTAAACTAGGAAAATCCCTTTCATATTCTGCTAAACATTTAAAAGAATTGTTACTTACAAAATTTAAAAAGGATTTTTCACAGTAATTACGTGCTTCTACAAAAGATACGGTATGTTCAGCCATTACATTTTAAATTTTTTTCTGTTTTTAATATTGGGGACATTTATTAGATATCGACAGATGGTTCCTACTTTTACAATGGATACAAAATACATTTTCTCTATTACAATTATGATCTTTTTCTTTAATTTCACTACATTGAATACACCGTTCTTGTGTACTTTTACACTGTTTGGATACATGTCCAAGTTTAAGACATTTACAACATTGAACAACTTTTCCAATATACTGTTTAACAGGACAAAATACCTTATTAAAAGAAACATAATTCGGCAGAACGTTGCCTGCAAACGTGATAATTATTGTCTTTTTATATATAAATTCAATTTTATTATCATTAATTAATTTACGTTTAGTTCTATATATATATATATATATATATATATATATATATATATATATATTATATATATATATATATATATATATATATAGTATATATATATGTATATATATATATATAATATATATATATATATACATATATATATACATATATATATATATATATATATATATATATATATATATATATATATATATATATATATATAAAAGAAAGACAAGGTAGTCCAAAATTTTTTGACTAGTTTGGAAAAAATATGTAAATACTTTTTTCTTTTTGGGTGTGGTAGTCAATAAAAAATAGAGCTTTGCTAAGGCGTACTATTTATTCTGAAATCCGAGCTTTCGGTGGTTATTTGCCACCTTTATCAAGGTCTACAATGAAAATTACTGTGTTATAACATTAGGCTGATGTAATATAAAAGTTATAAAAACTTACCAGAAAGTAAGATTCATAGCATATAAAACACAACGTTAAATAACATAATGTGATCTGAATTATTGAAGGCATTAAAAATTTTAAAAACTTTAAAACACTTAAAAATTAAAGAACATGTTGCAAAGTTTAAAAAGTAAAAAATAAGACGACATGTTTGACAAAAAACAGTCGTCTTCGCAGGTTTGAAGTCAGTCACATCTCACGAACAGAAAGAGGTAGTAGGAGGAACTATTGTTGTTTAAAATAGTTCGATGTAACTACAAAAAAACAAACTTTCAAACTGATGTCTAACAAAATGCCGTTTGTGATTTTAAGTACTACCAACCATGTTACCAACTTAGAATTGAGAGGGAAATTTAAAAAAAGGTTTTTATGTCAAAAAATAAAAAGAAAATAGTATTTAGTAAGTAGGTTTAGAAAAAACAAACAACCAAAACAAACTGAACATCTGAATAATAACTGAAGTTAAACATGATAATTATAGCAATTAATAATGGAATTTACGAAACATGAAGCACTCTGAGATGCAGAAAAACCCTAGTCAAAAGTCAAAATAAAATTGTAAATTTTTGCTAAGATTCTGGATCTCTCTTATGGTCTTATCTATCTTATCTTAAATCTATCTTATGGTCTAGATCGATAGTGTGTTCTGCCAAAGCACAAGTGGGTTTATTTAGTCTACAGTCACTCTTATGAGAAATGATACGACTAGACAGATTTCTTCCAGTTTCACCAATGTACGTGGATGGACATTCAGTACATTGAATGCAATAAACAACATCTCTTGACTCTAAAGTAGTTAGGGGTTGTATTATTTTGCTATATAGCTGACGTATGGTTTTGATGTTCTTGTTAGCTATTTTGATGTTCTTAAATTCTTTGAAAATTTTAGTAAGTTCTACGGTTAGTTTTGGAATATACAGAAGGGCATAAAAATACACACTTGTTTGAGAAGAATTGTTTTGTGCTGAGGGCACTGATTGAGAATTAGTGAGAATGTTATTTCTGTTAACAAATGGAACATTAAAAATTAATTTATTAATCAGTCTTAGAGGATATGAATTTTCAACAAAAATATTCCGTAAGAGGTTAAGATCATGTTGGAGATGATCTGGATGTGATAACCTTTTGACACGTTCTTTCATTGCTAGGACTAGGTTGGTTTTCATTCTAGGAGGATGATGGGAATGGTAGCTTATGAATCTATTGCTACATATAGGTTTTCTATACCATTGTGTTTTCACAACATTATCCTCACATCTATGCAAACGCATGTCAAGGAAGGGCAAAGATCCCTCCCGCTCTTCCTCGCACGTGAATTGCAAGTGTGGGTTTTGTTGGTTGAAAACATTTAAAGTAAGTTGTATAGAGTCTGCTGGTAGTGCCAAGATTAAGTCATCCACGTATCTTTTTATAAAAGGTATTTCAAAATTGATTTGTTGCAAACAATCTTTAATCAAATCGTCTAAGACATAATTACAAAGAATTGGTGAAATGGTGGACCCCATTGGAGCACCATAGACTTGTTTGTAGTAACAGTCATTAAAAATAAAAACATTAGAGTCAAAAACAAAAGAAATGAGTTTTTTGATATTAGATAAGTTAAGAGTTGTGTGCATTGATATGTCATCCCAGTGTTTCTCAACACTAACCAAAATTGTTTGTAAAGGTAAATTAGTAAACAAAGACACTACATCAAAACTAACGAGCTTATAATTGATAGGTAATTTTAAGTTATTAATAAAAGAACTGAAACTGAAAGAGTCCTGAATGCAGAAATCATTGTTACTGTAGGTTTCTGTGAGAATATTGGTTAAATAACTTGCTATGGGGCCATTAGGTGTACCTATTGAGGAAACTATTGGTCTCATAGACAAAGTAGGTTTATGAATTTTTGGAAGTGCATAAAATCTAGGAGCAATTGAATTATAAATTTTCAAAGTTTTCCCAACTGATTGATCTATTTGATTCTCCTTTACCAAATCAGAAACTAGTTTATTAGCCTTTTGTTGCAGAGTACACACAGGATTGTTGTTTAACTTTTTATAATATTTAGTGTCTGTTAATAAGTCTTCACATTTTTGTATATAGTCCCTAGTGTACATTGCTACAGTGACATTGCCTTTGTCGCTCTGAACAATCTTGATCTCAGGGTGATGTTTCAAAAAAGTTTTGCATTTAATGTAGTATTTATTTAAAAAGTGGTCTTTTTCATCTTTGTTGAGAAAGTTCGTGATTATATTAGTGCATTTGGACCTTAGAATGTCCAATCTCGATAAAAGAATGCCATGGTCAACCATATCAAATGCCTTTGACCAGTCAGTCATTATTAAATCTAATTGGAGTTTATTATTTATTGCTCACTAGCAAAATTAGAAAGAATGCACAGATTACTAGTTGTGGATAACCCAGGCAAAAAACCATGTTGTTATGGAGCAAATTCATTTTCAAAATTTTTCAGTATATTTATATAGAGAATATATTCAAATATTTAGCCAGGGAATTAAGGATACTTATAGGACGATAGTCTTCTATATTGTTTCTATTACCTGATTTAAAAACTGGAGTAATGGTAGCCTCTTTGAGTTTGTCTGGAAAGGTGTTAGTTTTAAGAGATAGATTAAATAGATGTGATAATGGTTTTTGAAATATATCAGAACATCCTTTAAATATATAGGCAGGGATATTATCACTACCAGTGGCCTTTTTTGGCTTTAATTTTTTTATACTAACCTTCACATCTTCTTCACTAATAACTGAAAAGTTAAAAGATCCCTGTGAACTACCCTGATTTGTAGATGATACCTGATAAATTGAGCTAAAATGATAAGAGAAAGCCATAGCAATATCCCGAGGGCCTGTATAGGTATGATCATTTAAAGACATCTCGTGAGGAAAACCGCTGGTTTGTCTCCTCCTTCTTATGAATGTCCAAAAACTATTTGGGTCGTGCAAAATGTTATTTTCAATATTATTTTGATGCTGCATAAATTCATTTTTGATTTTCTTTTTAATAGTATTTCTAAGACTCCAGAATTTATTGTTATCGACAGCACTAGCTTTCCTTATTTTTATATGTTTGCTTAATTTGTTTTTTTGTCTGATTTTTTTAATAAGGTCTATACTAAAATAAGCTGGATATTTCTGTTTTTGTCTATTTTTAATCATTTTCTTTGGGAAGGCTTGATCAATGCAGTCATACAATTTATCGTAAAATTGATTAATACAATCTGTAGCAGTTATACAATTATACATATCTGACCAGTCAGTGTCCCTTATTAATTGATACAGAAGATTAAAGTCCCCCCTGGCATAATCATACCTATAAGACTGTTGTATATTACTCTCAGTGTATGAATTATCTTTATATTCTAGTAACATTTCTAGTGCCGGGTGATAATAATCTTCAGGTACCAAAGGAGACCCAGACCTAGTTAGATTGGTTATGGATATGTTTGACAGTATAAGATCAAGCAGTTTATTTTTACAATTTGAAATTGTATTATATTGATTTAAATTGTTTAGATTTTGAAATTCTTTAAGCAAGCTGCTCTTTTCATAACTTAAGTTAATAAATCCAGGAATATTAAAATCTCCAAATATGATAATATTAATATTTTCTGACAATACTTAGTTATAAAGTTCTAAAAGTTCTTCATAAATATCTAACCTTACACCAGGAGGTATATATACACAGGAGACATAAAATGAATATGTTTTAAACCTTACCTTAAGTAACAAGCACTCAACAATTATATTACAATTAACTTTAATACTTTCTACAACAAATTTCTTTTTTAATGCTACCATAACTCCACCACCCAATGTCTTGCCACTGGCCCTATCTTTGCGGAAGACTATGTAGCGATTATCAAAAAGTTCTTCATTGGAGATTCCATCTATAAGCCATGTTTCAGTTAATAGGATTATACCAAAATCTTCACTAAGAACGTTGGTATATAGGTCACTTGTTTTAGTGCGTAGGCCTCGTACATTTTGATAAAAAATGTTTAGATTTTGGGTCTAAAATGTTTGTATCTTTAATTCTGATTCTGAGGATCCATCTGCCTTGTTGGCATCCTCGTTTTTACTAAAAAATGAGACACGAGGGTACCAGATGGCCATACCTCCCTCTTTCAAGCTTTTTTCAGTTCATCTTTTCTGATGGTAAATTTCATCGAAATATAAAGTTCAGGGTATTTAGTTGGATGAAACACACCGTACATCCTTAAAATTGGGGTGTAAAAGCCGCTTCAAGTCTTCTGTGGTCGTATTTGGTGCAAGCCTAGTTACATGAAGGGATACACACTTAAGTACTGACTGCACGTCCTTTTTTTTTGCAGTCATTTGCAATGACTGCAAATTATTGTTTTTTCTGAAACAATTGCACACTAAAAGACCTTCAAGTCCACAAAATGAGCACCGGGGTTTTTATTATCTTGCTTTGTATAAACGAGGATTCTTCACTTACTTTTTCATTATTTTGCAACTTCAGTTCTGCATTAAGTAATTTTGCTTTAACAAAGTCAACAGTTAACTTGTCATTTGACGAACGTCGAATACAGTAATGACAGTGTCGAACGTATCTGTCATTGTTAACAACAGGTGACAAACCTTATCATCTTCTTCTATTGTGATTCCAGTGGATTCGAGGTCACGTATTAAACAATCGAACTCAACGAAAAACTTTTGTAACTCTGTGCCTTGTTGATATTTCAAGGTTAATATTTTTTTTCGCACATATAAACGAGAAAGAATACTTTTTCTTTCAAAAACTTTTTCTAAATTTTTTATCATTTCGAAAGCTGACTTACAATCACGAATATATTCTAAATGTTCATCTGTAATGCATGTGACAATAATAGATCTCGCTGTTGCATCATGCTTTTTATGCTGAGATTGCTTTTCTCTTGATAAAGTTGCTAGTTGCGTTGGAGTTACTTCTGTGGTAATCAAATCTTTAACACCTCTGGCATCTAGAAGATTGCCTAATCTAAATTTCCAGGACGAAAAATTCGTAGATGTTAATTGCGGATACAAACTCACGGTTGAGTTCGCACTATAGTCGGACAATTTTCAATTAAAGGTGACTAATCTACAAATTGAACTAAACGGTAGCGGCAACCATGAAAAATTTCATTAGTAAATTCTTACCGGGGTCATTTTTATTGTGCATGCTTCGCCCATGTAAATATGTAAATTTGTAACCCATGTAAGATAAATTTGCCCCCGTAACAATATAAATTGGTGCGATTCACGAGTGTAAAATGAGACAAGTTCATAGAATAGATCACATGCCATAACTCAGTTAACAAACTATCCGTGAGGTTCGCTTACGTCGAGGTTTGGTATTAAATCATAACCTTATACATACATTTCAATACATTTGTGCGAATTTTAAGCCAGAGTGTTTAAAATTTAGTTATTCAATCTTTAGTTTGAACATTTTTGGATTATGGATATTTCAACGTTGAAAAAAAAGTTATCATCACTTGGTGCCAAAACAACGGGTACTAGAAAACAACTTGAAAGACGGTAAGTAAACATAAACATTTTGTTTCTGCTTTATAATACTATATCATTTTGCTTTTTCTGTATATAGTTTATGGTTGTGGCAAGAAAAAAACTTGGGTGCTTCTTTATTAAATCTAAAGAAAACTGAAGTTCATAAAACGCCAATAATATGTCCTAGTCATGCTGTTTATAAACCATTAGCAACAGATACATTTAAAGGACTGAAAATAATTAATAAAGCCAACATAGATGTCTTTTTTCAACAGCAAATGGCGAAAAAAGGCAAAGAGAAGGGTAGAATATTGGCAATGAAATTATTTATTAAGTACACACACATTGCTGAAGATAACAATATGTACTTCATTATCAGCAAGTGCTGTGCAGAGCAAAGAAATTCAGCAGATTACAACTTAGAGATGCTTGTAAGAAAAAATAAATCAGAATTTGAAATTTGCCAGTCATCTTGCAGCTGCCCTGCTGGCACTGGGTATTCTGCTGCTTGCAAACACATTGGAGCCTTGTGTTTCTCTTTAGAACATTTTTCTATAACAGGTAAACTTTTACACTGTCTTTTTAAACATGTTATTAATGGCTGTTTTAGTGTTAAACTAACATTTTGGTGATAATTTTAATATTTTAGGAAAAGTACAAGAATTGGTGTCATGTACATCTGAAAGTAGAACATGGAATAAGTCTCCTGGAAGGGGAGTTCACTACATGTCAATATTTCAAATAAATAATATAGAAAAGACAAATATTTCCCAATCACAGTCATATACTGACCACATAATAAATTCTTTAATTAACCGAAATATATTTTGCAATTTAACGAATAGCAGAGAGGTTGTCAACTTGGCCCATGATATTGATCATTCATACACACTTATGCATGATTCAGTTGGGTACGTATCTTTGTACATTTTAAAATTGGAAACAAAATAGAAAATTTTGCTTTATAACAGCATATTATATTGTTTGTCAGGCCTGATTAAATATGATTATGTGAATTGTTTAACAGTTGCTCAATTTTCTAGTTATGTTCCTGTCACTAAAAAAACTGAAGAACAAATGCAAATCGATGAATTTGATTTAAAATCAAAACCTGGATCAAGTAAAGAGAGGTTGTAATTGGGAAATTATAATATTGTTATTTATATTAATGTTTGGTTTATTTTTTTTTAGTGTAAGTACAGATTTAACTATTTTTGCTTGTCTTGGAGAGAGTCGCAAAAATTTGGACTTAAGGTTGGTGATGGTAATCAGTAAAATTAATTAACAAAATATTTAAAAGAATTGATATTGATGACATTTATTGTTATGTCAAGTAATTTTTATGTTTATTATTCACAGAGTAGAAAAATTAATGGATGTAATTCTTACCCACTCAAATGAAAGTGTCACTTTAAAGTGTCTTCCTGACTGGAGTATTGACAAAAAATGTTGCCAAATGACATTTAACAAAATAAGTAATGTTAATATAAAAAGTGTGGCTATTGAAACAATGAGAAACAGGAAATTGTGGATTAAAGAAAGACAGTTTAGAATAAGTGGTTTTCGGTGCTATTCTTTATATACCTATTCTAAAGAAAATTGGACCGATAAGATACAGAAATATTTTTGGCCAAAAGGATTTTCAAACAAGTATGTTATATAACATATATTTGCTTGCATTTTAAGGTATTACACATTTTATTTTAGAGCTACGCAATATGAGCTCTCAACTGAGGAGGAGGCAAGATTATGCTATATAAAGAGTACTGGATATGCAGTGGAAAAAACTGGTTTCATTATTGCCAAGAAACATCAGTGGTTGGGGTATTCTCCAGATGGAATAATAATGAAGAATGGTAGACCTCATAAACTACTTGAAATAAAGTGTCCTGTTATTGGTAATATTTTTACTGTATATTTAGAGTATCTATGTATTTATTTTTTTATTATTTCAAGGTCAAACAAAAAATTCAGCAGAATTAATTGTTCATTGTGATTATCTTCAGATAGAAAATTGCAAAGTTATTTTAAAACGGAAACATCCATATTATGGACAAATCCAGTTGGGAATGGCTATTCTTAATTTGGCAGAATGCGATTTCATCGTGTATTCAAAATTTTCAAATTCTTTTGCAAATATTGTTACACCATTTGATCAGCTATTTGCAAATTCATTGTTAGAACAATTGCAGACAATTTATTTTTTAAAAATGATCCATCAAATTTGCATTGCAGAGAAAGAGCAAATGGAATAGATAAGTATGTAATAAAAAGAAAGTATAATATTTTATTTTGATGTATTTTTATGTTTTAGGTTATTGACAGCTAAATAAAGGATGCTGGACATTTGCCTATATTAAACAGGTGTATTCTGAGAAGAAAAAAAGTATTCAAACACGTTTAAAAATTACTAATTAATGAACTATTCTGATACAATTGTAAGGCAATGTTCATTTGTTGGCTTATAAAAAGTCCTATAGATCAGAAAAATGTTCTAAACTGTTCCAGTAAATATCTAAGAAGGCTTATTTTGTGATCTTGATCTTGGACTTTTTGAAGTCAGTGGATATAATAAGGCTACTGGCAAAACTTTCACTATAATAAAAAAGTTAACGCGCCATTTATCCTACAGCATTTCTCTATTTATCTGTTTATCATTTCTATTTATCTCTATTTATCAGTATTTATCTGTTTTAATAAAATTTTAAGAAGTATAAGTGTATGTTTATTTCACCTTTCACCTCACAAAAGATACAAATACCAATAAGAGGATCTCAAACAACATTTAAGTGGCTTGTTACAAAATTTTGTAAACCTTTTTCAATTTTGCTATAATATAACCTATTGATTTTTTTTTAAATTTGAACTACTGGTAGCAAGTAAATAAACCTCTTTTTAGCTATCCATGTTCTAGGTACCTACATAATATTAAAAAAGCTTAAACAAAAAGATCCACATTAATGTTTCACATATTTCTAATATGTAGGTGAATGTTTATCCAGATATATGTAACTGCTTTGCTTTGTCAATAAATGACAATTTTTTTTTATTTTCTGTCTCATAGTTAATTAATGAAATAACACAAATTAAATCTTGTTTAAGTCTTATATTTTCAAGGTTTAAAACAAATTATATTTAATACATAGTAACAAGTCAGAAAATGTTAAGAAAACTAAATGTATGATAGTTAGCAAACAAAATTATATACAAGATGATAGTATTAAAGTCGGAGATGACACACTGGACACAGTAGAGAAACTCGTGTATCTAGGCAGTAATATCAATCAGAGCTGGGATCCAACCACAGAAATTAAAAGCCGAATAGAAGAAGCCTGAGTTGCCTTTGTAAAAATGAGAAACGTACTTTGCAGTCGCGATTTTAGCATTGACCTTCAAGAGTTCATAGAGTTCGAATGACATCTTGCTACATCTTTCCTGTTCTGCTGTATGGAGTGGAAGCGTGGACTCTAACTGAGGCTATGCTTAAACGCTTGACAGCCTTTGAGATGTGGGTATACAGACGACTACTGAAAATAAGCTGGGTCGACAGAGTTAGAAATGAGGAGGTCCTTAGACGGCTGAACCAAACAACACAACTGGTCAATATAATAAAGAAACGCAAGCTGGAATAATTCGGTCATACTATGAGACAACCTGAAAAATATGATCTTGTACATCTGATCATTCAGGGAAAGATCCAAGGTAATCGTGGTCCTGGTAGAAAAAGAACATCATGGCTGAAAAATCTAAGGCAATGGTATGGAAAATCAACTACATCGTTATTTAGAGCTACTGCCAATAAAGTCACGATAGCGAATATGGTAGCCAACATGATATCAAACAATCGATAACAGTCATGGAACTAGAAGAAGAACAATTTAGAAATATTATATAAAAAACTAATAAAAAATAAACATTGTCCCAATAAGAATTCAATTAAACAAACAATATAGTAGATCTATAGATGAAAATAATTTTCATGTGTTACTTATTCTATTTTTGAAATTACATATCATGAAACAGTTATAAATTATTTCATTAATGTATGGAAATAATTTAGAAGAAAGTCTATCTTTTAATATCTTATGTTTTTTTGTCAATCCTATAATATTTTCAATAATAATTCTACGGTTGGCAATGGCCTTTGTTTTTATTACTTCTTCTTCCGTTAACTGAGCCCCTTTTTAAATGGAGGTATATTTAAATGAATTCCCTTTTCCTCTAGAAGATCTGAAATATCAAAACCCCTGTCTGCTAAAATGTATTCTCCTTCTTCAATTAGTTCGAAAATTCCGCATTCTGCTGTAATTTTTCTATCTGAAATAGTACCTCCCATAAACATCAGATACATACAGGATTTCACCTTTTTCAGAACATGCTATTAATATTTTGAAGGTGTTGGTTCCATAATAGCTTGAATATGTTGCCTGTTGTATAATAGGATCATTGCTTCGTTCTATTGGTATCTCAGTACAGTCCAGAATAATTTTGTACTGGTCTTCCGACGTTGTTGCAATGTCCCAAAAGTTGATTTTTTTAAAGCAAGTGTACAGATGTTTGGTCCACTTAACAAATATTTTTCGGACAGTTATCTACTGCAAAAAATGCTTTAATGTAGAGTAATACAAATTAAGCCTATATTTTATTAGCATTATCAACAGTTCATTTTTCACTGAAAGTGCACTATGAATTTTAATATACGACTTTCCAAACTCTAAAATGCTTCAACTGTTCTTCTGACAAAAATTCATAAGAAACTAACTGACTCCTGTTGAATGTTATCACAGTTTGAGTTGAAGTACACGGTTTTGGACCCTCCGATTGATTTTCACTAGCAGGTGTCTCTGGTGAACCACACTCTTGTATATCATTTGTATTTGTTTCTAATAATTCTGGTTGTTCTTGCGGTTTGTTTATTTTTGGTGGCAATACTGCTGCACAAAGTCTTTTAATATACTCTCACTTTTCTGAGAGTCCTTCACTAGAGTCTCCAACTTTCGTTTTGGTAAATTTAATGAAGGTACTGCATCTTTCTTAAGGATCCTCCATTGTCCTAGAAAATAAGAAAATTACAATGTAAGAAATTATAAATATATTTTTTTTTGTTTTTATACTATAAGTATTTTTTAACTTACCCAAACTTGTAACGGTATAACTTTCATCTGAAAAGTGCCTGGAACAGATTTTTGTATGTTTGCTGATACTTTTATCAGACCTTATAGCAATCAACCATCGTTTTTGTAACGATTTATTCGATGGGAATTTGTGAAATTTAACATCGCCAGTTTTATTTGAAACTGAACTGCATTGTGGCACACAACAATTATACGGCATACTGCAAAATTTTAATAAAAGCGTCCAAACAATTAAAATGTCCTAAAGAACTTATAAAAACTTAAAATCACTCACAAAATAGCAAAATAACTTGGAGACGATTATTAACCAACGTAAATAGATCTCAGAATAAAATAAGGTTATGTTTTAATACCAAACCCTGACGCCCGCGCCACCTACATGCATATGATCTATAGTTTGGAACATCGATAAAATTATCAATATTTTGCTGATCTATATATATTTACGTTTTTAGAAAGAATGTTAATTAGAGAAATATGATATCTTCCAGATTTAATACATATGTGCATAGGTGTAGTCTATTATTGGGAATATATTTATTAAATATACTTTATTATTAACTTTAAAATAGTTTTTAGATAAGTAAAATAAATTTGAGGCCAGTTTATTCTTTATATGGTATTAAACCCTTAACGGCCGCTCAATATATAAAGAGAAATTTGACAATTAATTTATTAGATTGGATTAAAAACACAAATTAGGAATAAATTACAACCAAAAATATTTTTTTCTCATTTTTAAGGAAAATAGTACAATTTTTAATAAAGGAACATATTGTATCTTAAACGTAAATTAAATTTTAAGGTAAAAATTTTTGAAATATTCGGACTGTAGATGCATTCTACACTTTTTACATAAATAAATAGTATTACTTTTGTACATCCTACATTTTGCACTATCATCTCTTTTTATAATGTGGCCAATATTGTCGAATCTGGTTTTATCTGGTAAAGCAAATTTAGATTGACGCCCATGTATTGACACTGATGTAGCGGTTTCTTTACTACTATAAATTAAAATTATAAATCTATGTCGGCTCATGCTTTCTCTTATAATATGCACTTCTTTATCCTCATCCTTTGACCCACCTATGTCAACTTGAAGCAGAGTGTAAACTAAATAATATACATATGCTAATAATTTTTTTAAATCTCCACAAGGAATCTACGTTCCTGTAGTTGGCTATATACCATATATTAAAAATTTGTTAAAAATCCTTTGTAAAAGGTATATATTTAGACCCAAACGGGCTAAGTTAAAAAGACAAAACGTTTTCGGAATCCATACTCCATGATCAGTGTCTAAGAGTACATGAATGTAGCCACTAAATACATGGGTAAAAACCCGTTAACAAATAATTAATTACATTTAGTTTACAAATTTTCTTATAATGGTTTAGGATGTTAAAGTTACCGTTGGATTAGGTAACATGGCGACATATGACTCCACGTTGAAGTTGCTAGT
Source organism: Diabrotica balteata (assembly GCA_918026665.1). Classification (NCBI taxonomy): domain Eukaryota; kingdom Metazoa; phylum Arthropoda; class Insecta; order Coleoptera; family Chrysomelidae; genus Diabrotica; species Diabrotica balteata. Next base: position 77,301,108 of record OU898284.1, read on the forward strand.
CTTGAGACAGTGTGTCTACGAAGACTGTATGGGAGCAACTTGTTGCCGAGTGCAGACTTGCATTATTGACTTGCAGAGTTGCATTGGTGACTTCAGACCCCGTTTTTCTTTTAATCGGTGACGCCCAGACATATTTACTAAATGCATTTATGACAATAAGAATATAATTATATCCGCTGTTGTATTTAACAAAAGGTGTCATAACAGCTAAATCTGTTTGACACAAATCATGCAAACCTTTAATAATAACATGTCTCCGTTTAAAGTTTTTTCTTGCGGGTTTATGAAGTTCATTAACGACTTGTTCTTTGGGGTTACCTAGACATTTTTTTCTAGTGGACACGGAAGAGTAATATGGACAAAAACGTTAGGATTCGTATCAAGTTTAAACGAAAGTTTATCACCTTTTTTTACACGCAAACCAGGTAATTCATGGTATTTATACTCTATTGAATTTACTAAAACCAATCCATTAAAACTATTATATTGTATTGTTTCAATTTCACCGTTTACAGAAAATACATACGACGTCCCTCCATGATCCAACACGTAAAACTCCTTGTTCAAATTTGTTTTTTCTTCTCCTTTTAAAGCTATTATACATTTGCTGTGGTAAGAAGATGGATCACAAATAAAATATAGTGGATTTGTAGAATTACCATGAGATTTTAAATACGTTAGAAAGTGATTGCCAAATTTATTAATGGGCATTATTATTGAATTATACCACCTTCTCGAAGTTCTTCGATAATGGAAATGATTTCGTTGCCGTGACCGTTATTTCCAGCAGATTGTGATGTTAGAAGTAGTCGAAGTCTATTTATTATTTCACACACACACATACACACGCGAAGCGTTCAACCCAACCCCTAGTGACATGTGTATATCACTGCTAGTCAGTGGGATCCACATGTCCGAAGATCAAACCGGTCTCGCTCCAGAAGAGCTAATCATTCTGGATCGGTACCTATCTGACCCCAGGTTTTTCCTCCACCCCTTTACTACGTGTGACATACGTAGCAAAGGCTTATGAACTTTACGTCGGGCTATTTGGGTAATGAACAAAACCCCCCGTATCGACATGGTTGTGGTTAAGCCACCTGAAATTAAGGGGTAGCTATAAGCTTTTCTCCCTAGTTACTTTACTGATTCTAATTTGGCATGAGCATTACTTTGGACCTGATGTCCCTAGAAAGTGTGTGCCCCCGCACGAAGAGGCACCAACCTAAGTTGGTGCCCCTTCGTACAGGGAAATGTGTGTGTTCGGACACTCAGCTGCCGATTTGGCAAAATTTAATTTATTCTCCTCGCCAGCTGAGCATCCGACTGGTCTGGCCACCGAGCCCATGCTTGCCGCGCTATGGCCTCGATGCTCAGAAGGTCGCGTGCTGGTCTCTTAAATTGGACCTAAGCCAACAAGTTGGCTGTACAAAGGGAGCAGACGGCTCTCTTTATACCTTTTATTTGCGTGTTTACCTGTGTGCTATGATAGGGGTCAGTATCACGTATTATATCGCGCCCGGATTATGAATATATAATCCATTGTCACTATAATTCGTTCGCGGAAAATAGAGGGTCTTTTATCGGATTTTGTGCTAATACTAGAACTTAAGACTACTTGATTTTTTTGGTGAGTAATTCCCGGCGCCCGGAACCCTAAAATGCCTGACCCCGGTTGTTACCCCTTATATATATATATATATATATATATATATATATATAATATATATATATATATATATATATATATATATATATATATATATATATATATATGGTTGTACCATATCTTGGTACATTTAATGCATCTCTGATTAGCTGATTTTGTGCTACTTGCAGTTTCTTCCTGTATGTTTTACACGTATGTCCCCAAGCTGCTGATGCGTACGTTAGCGTTGGAAGTATTATACTGTTTGCTACCCTTATCTTCGTCCAGAAGTTTTGTTTGCTTTTTTTGCCTATTAGTGAGGCAAGTTGTATTTTTGTTAGTTTTGCTTTATGTACTACTTGGTTTGTATGTTCCGTGAATGTGAGCTTGTGATCAAGGGTCACTCCTAGGTATTTAGCTTGATTGCTCCATTCTATGTCTTCATTTGCTAGGTTTAATTGCATGTTGGGTATTTGTCTTCTTTTCCGAAATATGACGGCCTGTGTTTTATCCGGGTTAAGTGCGATTTTCCACTTTATGCACCATGCATATAGCCGATTTAGTGAACGTTGTAAATCTCTGGTTGCGAAATTGATGTTTCTATTGCTGGTTGCTAGCGCTGTATCGTCTGCGTATAAGCTGAGCAGAGTCTTGTGATCGCTGGGTGTATCTGCGGTATATATGGTGTACAGGTAAGGGGGCAGCACAGCCCCCTGGGGCACACCCGCCTCCAGAGTTCCGACCTCGGATAGGGCAGACCCTATACGAACTCGAAATCTCCGGTTTGCTAGGTATGACGCAAGGAGACATGTCATCGCCTCACTGTATCCACTATGATTCATTTTGTATAGTAGGCCTTCGTGCCATACTCTGTCGAATGCTTTACTAACATCAAAAAAGCTGCAGCTGTGAACATTTTCTCATTGTATCCTTTGGTAATGAATTCCGTTAATCTGAGTACTTGTAATTCACAAGAGTGTCTGGATCTAAAGCCGAATTGAGCTTCTGGAATTATTCCGATTGCTTCAGACTCTGTTTGAAGTCTTTTTAAAATTATTCTTTCGGCTATTTTGCTTAAACATGATAGTAGACTTATAGGTCGATAGTTTTGTGGAAAACTCGCATCTTTTCCCGGTTTTCCAATCATTATTACTTCCGCCTCTTTCCATCTGTCTGGAAAGTATCTTAGTCGCAATATTCCATTTATTATATTAGCAATGTACACTATGATCTTGTTTGGTACATTTTTGATTGCCCTGTTTGTGATTTTATCAGGACCAGCTGCTTTTTTGGGGTTTAATATTTTGATTAATTCTTTGATCTCTTCCGGACTTGTATGCTCTAGGCCTATTATGCCTTTTCTTCTTTTTAAACGTCTAGCGCTTCTTTCTACTTCCTCCGTAAAGTCTAAATCTTCTGCCGGGTGAAAGTTTTGCGTGTTATTCGTTTCAAGTGTTTCTCTCATTACCTCCGATTTTTCTTGGTCAGTAAATACTCTACCGTTTGTTCCGTGTAGAGGTGGTATCGGTTTTTTATCATTTCTTAGAATTTTTGATACTTTCCAGAATGCGGATTGATTTGGATTTAGTTCTTGGATATATTTGTCCCATTGTTCACTTCTGTGCTCGTTTAGCTTTCTTTTAACTTCTAAGTCTAGTCCATTAGCAATTCTTTTATCTTCTTGATTTCTAGTCCTTTGTGCTCTTCTTCTTTTCCTGTTCTTTTCTTTAATGAGATCTTTTAGCTCATTTGAAATTTCTTCGAATCTGCCTTTTGGTGTTATTTTATTTTCTGTTTTTGTACTGGCCTCAATGGCATTTAGCATTGTTTGTTCTAATTTTATGATGCTTTCTTCAAGTCCTTCTATGTTGTTGATGGTCGGAATTGCTCCGATATTTTCACTTATTACTCTTCTAAAGTTTGGCCAGTTTGTTTTCTTTATTTGATGGGGCTGCAGCGGGTTTAGTTCCACTGCGCCTAGGGTCATGACGATTACATTGTGCGTGGAATCGCCTTCATTTACCGTTTGTATTTCGTGTTGTTGCCCTATGTTGTGCAGAATTGCTATGTCAATGTGTGAGGGAAGTTCTCCGTGGTAGCATGTTGGGTCTGTGGGACCCGCTACTATGGTGTTGTTTTTGTTTTCAAGATAGGCACAGAGTCGTCTACCGTTTGCATTTGTTCTTCGGTCGTACCAGTTGGGCGATCTAGCGTTCAGATCGCCGATAATTATAGTCGGTTCGTCGGAGTCTAATATTAGATCAAGGTCTTCTCTAAATATCGGTTCATTAGGCCTGACGTACGCTGAAACAATTTTCAGCGTCCCGTCACGCATAATGATTCGTACTATCGTGGCCTCCATTGTGACCAGGCCAAGTGGTGTGGGCACTAGATGGTGGTCTATTTGCCCTCTTACCATAATGGCCGTGCCACCTGAGCGCGCTCTGTGATCGTCTCTATAGATGACATAGCCCGGAATTTTGGTTTTAATTCTTTCAACTAATTTAGTCTCTTGAAGAGCCATGACATCTATAGCGAGTCTGTTGGTAAACTCGTCAAGGATGTTAAGTTTCGAACGAATCCCGCCCGAATTCCACGATCCGATCTTTAGCTCGTCCAACTGTACTGGCATTATTTCGGTCCGCACTTACTCATCGCCTCGAAAGCTTTGGTGAAATTTTCAAACATACCGGAGAAGTGATCCGATATTTGTTTGAATTTATTATTCATTATCTCTAGGATATCGTCGTTTGTGATTGTTTTTGCTACAGGGGCAGCTGTTGTTGGTGTTGCTGCCTTTGTCGCCGCGGCATAACTTATGTTAGGCCGGGTGGTAGGTGCACTAGGTGCATCCCTGTATTTCGGTGGGGCCGTTGTTTTTGGCTTCCTTTTGGGTGCTTTGGTGCACCCCCTATAGCTAGCTGTATGCGCTCCCTCGCAGTTAGCGCATTTAGCTGGGGTTTGTCTGTCTTTGGGGCAGTCGGACGATCGGTGGTATTCACCGAATTTCACGCAGCGCGAGGCGCAGTGGCAGGCACTCGATCCGTGGTAGAAATTCTGGCAATTATAGCATTGAACAATGTTTCGTTGCTGTTTGATTTCATCCTCTATTCTTATTTTTAGATAGCAGAGGTTGGTAAGATTTTTTGCTTTTTCAGCATCTTCTTCTGGTAGTGTTATTTTGTAGAGAGGGAGTGCGACTTTTACTCCTTCTCTCATACCTGAAACCGTTTCTATTTTAATCACTTGTACACCTTTGTTTTCAACTTCGTTGATTATCATGTTCAGGTCTACATTTTTTTGTAATCCGCGGATTACGAGCCTTTTGGTTTTAGGTGTATCAATAGGATACGCTATGAAATTGACTGCAGGTTGGTGATTTTCTAAGATGTTGACCATCGCTAGCTATCCCTCTCTGCTTCTTGTCTGTATGACTACAGACCGCCCTGATTTTGCAAACTTATTATCGGAGATGATGGCTTTCTCTGCGGCCTTGCGCAGGATGTTCTGACTTTCGCCGACTGTTTTTAGTATTATCGCCAGCGGTTTCAATGAAATTGAAAACAGTTGAAAACTTATATCAATATTGACATGGTCATCATATATGTGTTTTAAATTCGTCATATCTTGTTGAAAAATCTCTAAAAGATTGGCATTATCCCGCACTAACTGTTTTGGTATAGCGCTATAAGTTTGACACAAGTAAAAACAGTCGGTAAATTTATGTCTACCAAAACAAAAATGACTTTGAATAAGTTTTTGATCACACGAAGCAACATCATCAAAGATAATTATTGAATGATTTTTAATATCTTCTGGAGTAGGTATGTTTGCAGAATCACTATACTCTTCATATCCAATCTCAGACATCGGTTTAGTTAAGTTACGTAGGTATATGTATTTTGGTTGGTGAAGTGATTTAGAATAAACATAAATGTTTTGAAATCTTAAACCATTAGGATGCTCAATCAACGATAATAATGTATTAGTCTTACCACACCCACTTGGTCCAATAATAAGACACCGTTTTGAATCACCACCAAATAAATACCCGTGTTTTTTTATTTTATTATCTTGTGCAACTATACCATGGTTTGTAATCGGAAGAGACAGTTGTTGTTTTTCAATCTTTATTGTATGTGGGATTGATGTGAATATATATAGGGTATTAGATTATATATAAAAGAAAGTATAATGAGGCAAAAAAGGGTTAGTAGACATCGAACAGTTAAACGAAGAGGTTGTGGATTATTAAATTCTGTCATCAATAAACTACCAGTCGAGGTACACATCCCAGGTTATTTTTATTGTGGGCCGGGGACTAAGCTAGAGAAAAGACTTGCACGTGGTGATTCAGGAATAAATTTATTAGACAAAGCCTGTAAAGAAAACGACATCGCATATTCCCTACATAAAGAACTTAGTAAAAGGCACGAAGCTGATAAAATATTAGAGAACAAAGCTTGGGATCAAGTAAAATCCAAAGACGCTACATTTGTAGTTTGTTAGTGTAGTTTGTTAGTTACAACGACGATGAAGGGTAAACGCAAATTGGGGATGGGGTTACGTAAGATAATTAGACGTCGGTTAAATAAAAAAGGTGGATCTCTTAAAATAAAAAGAATAAATTTGAGAAAACGTATTATTAAAACCCCTAAAAAGGAGGTTTCCTACCTTTATTATTACCGTTAATCGGAACTTTAAGTGCAATTGGAGGGGGTACTGCATCAATTATGAAGGCTATTAACGACTTAAAAACCAACCGTGAACAAATAGCTGAACAGAAACGTCACAATCTTGCTATGGAAAAAGTAGGTAAAGGGTTATACTTGAAACCTGTTAAAGGGTATGGGATGTATTTAAAACCATATTCAAAAAACTAAAATTCCCCCATCACCCACTAACAGATGTTGATATAAGAGAATACGCAAAATTATTAAAAATCCCATATTTTAGAGACGTATTTATGAGAGATACCTTACTAAGTAAAATTCAAAAATATGAAAGCGGTATTATAAATATGGATTCAAATAAGGATAAAGGCACACACTGGACAGCTTATATGAAAGAGAACAACAATATAATATATTTTGATTCTTATGGTGATTTACCAACACCACGGAATGTTATCAAATACTTTAAAACTGGTGGCCCTGTGAATATAAATTATAATTATAAAAGGTTTCAACATCATTCTTACAATTGCGGTCAATTCGCATTACATTATACTAATAATGTCTGAATCAGTCTAAACAATAGAACCGTTCAGCAAATATGTCACATAATTTCACCCTGACCGGATAATCTTCTATTTTAAGTTATAATTTTAATCTGCCCATTTACCTGGATGAAAGTCTTGAATATGAAGTTGGTTTAACGAACTTTTATTCTTTTAACTCTATACCCAACATTGATGAATCTAATAATGTATTTCTCTTTGGCCGCGGTAACATTACTTATACAACTGTTATCCCCCTTGGTTCGTATGAATTAGAAGATATAATTCAGATTTTAAGGCGGTTGATGAAAGAAATGGATAAAGATGCTTATATAGATATTATTCCAGATAAAAACACATCTAAAGTATTTATTAAAAGTAATTATTCACTATATTTCGATATTGAAAACTCTATAGGGGGAATTTTTGGATTTAAGAAAAGAGATCTGAAAGCAAATAAAATTCATGTTTCTGATGAGCCAGTAAATATTTCAGTAACAAATGCAATTTGTGTTGATTGCAATATCGCTTCAGGCTCGTATTTAAATGGTGACCCGGTTCATATAATCTACCAATTTTTTTCAACCGTACCTAGTGGGTATAAAATAGGCGAGTCACCTCAAAATATTTTATATTACCCCATCAGCGTTAAGACAATCAACAACATTAGTGTAAAAATTGTTGATCATAACGGTAAACTACTTAATTTTCGACGAGAAGAGATTACTATTAATTTATATTTACGACAGCGATTAAAATGGTTCTAAACTTTTCCCGTCAACAACCCGATTACATAAAAAACTATAAAAGAACCGCCAAGAGACAAAAATTGAACAGTTTAAAAAAAACGATTGAAATATTAACACCATCTAATCGGTTATTATTAAAACAGGTTGGCTTCAAAATTTTAGTGTGATCGAAATGTTACAAGTAACCGGTCAACCTTATAACGATACAACTATTCAGGAATATCAATTTCACACCTATTCACCATACATTCCCGGAAAGTTAAACTATAATGATGAAATTCGAATCCCTATTCAAGATCTCGACGCATACACGCTACCTTCAACATCATATCTAGATATAGAGGGAAAGCTACTCACCCACGATGATAAGGAACCAACAAAACTTAAATTTATAAATAACGCTATCTCCTTTTTATTTCGGGGCTACGGTATGAGTTAGGAAGACGTAAAATCTCGTGGCTACGCAATCTCCGTGAGTGGTTTGGATGCAGTTCAATTGAACTATTCAGGCGAGTAACCAATAAAATTATAATTGCCAGAATGATTTCCAATCTCCGATAGGAGTGGAACTTGAAGAAGAAGAAGGTATGAGTTAAATGGAGTTATTATAGACTCTGTTCGAGAGGTTGGACTGGTATCAACGATTAAAAATTATTTAAGTCTTAACGAAAATGAAAGTATTCTGTTCCAAAATGCCGGATGGTTTCCAAAAGCAGAAGATGAAAAAATAATATTGGATGCTCATGGTAACTTTAACGTGTGTATACCATTACGATTATTATCAGGGTTTTTTGAAGACTTTAGGAAAATTATTATGAATGTTAAGCAAGAGCTTATTTTAATACGATCGAATGATGATGTGGACTCAGTTGTGAGTATAGACGACACAGAACGCCCTAAAGTTGAAATTACAAAATTACAGTGGAATGTCGCCCATGTTAGCCCAAGCATGCGTGAACAACTACGATTAAATAGTATAGCTCATAAAAATATTGAGCTTGTAGCGTTTACGCTACTGACTAGTCCAATTTAAACCCCTCAAGAAATTTTTATTACCCGCCTACGATCGATTTTGAATCGACATTTTTCCCCCACACGCGCTGTTAGCGCGTTGAAAGGATTGATCGATTTTATGCGGAAGCGGAACGATTAGTTTTGGTCAGAACTCGCCAACGCAGACACGCCAACCGGTGAAATTGTTCACATTCAAAGTGACGGAATTGGAGCAAGGAAGATAATTTGGGGAAAAATATAATTCATTTATAATAATAGTAATAATTAATTTTAAAATCAATATTCATTTATGAGTTCCACATAAAAAGGAAGAGTTTTTTGGCGTGTTGCGAGCTCCATGTAAGTAAATCATTTTATACGTATTATCTCCTTATCATATAATCAAATTTATCATTGTATTTAGTATTTCTTTAGAGATTTATTTTTGAGTTCCGAAATAATTTAAATATAAAATTTCCTTGATTTACTTACAAAGAACATAAGGTCATTTTTTTTATATAGTCAAACTAAAGTCCGATCTAGTCCATATCTTATCATTAAGTTTTTTTGGTTCTTTTTTTTACCTAATTTTTTTGGTGGAATATAAAAGGTTCTACAAATGTGGTACAGCCTTCTGTATTCTGCGCATGTTCTTTTCATGGCGCAAGCTTGCCATGCCTACGAAAGTAACTTCATAAATTTGACATGATGTTTACTTAACCTAATACCTAATGTTTTGATGTTTTGTTTTGGTGCAGTCAATCCATGTTGCTACACCTATTGAATTACATATTTATTAAACTAAATAATCATTTTAGATTCCGTCACGTGAAAATATTAATTTCACGTTACTTGAGGATATTCTCTTGAGAATATTCCCTCAAGGATACTAGTAACAGAATCCTTAGATACATAGTTAGCAAACCCGTGGATTTTGCTGTCACCCAGAGGCCAGTGACTGGTTGTGGCTTTTGTGACCAGGATTCGTCTTTACAGCCACAAACTGATGTAGCCGTGCCAAGAGGAGTTTTTCCTATGGACTTATAGTGCTGTAAAGATAAGTCGTTTAACTATTTAACCTTTTGTATTACGTATTACTTTATATTTACTGTTAACTGATCATATGCATATGATAAGGTGAATACCTTTATGATAATTTTTTTTTTGATAATTTAATTATAAAATATTCGGGAGGAAAAAGGGACACTTCATGTGTTATTAGGTTTTAACTAGGATTTAGAGAGTCTGACCAAACTCACTTTTTTTTGGATATAATATTTTTGTTAATATAATACAATTTGATATTAAGAGGGACATAAATTTAATGTGGTTTGTTTTTAAATATTATATAATGAGTATGGAACAACTCATTTTTTGGATGTAATATATATATTTAATATAATTGTAATAGAGATTTATCAAGTTTGATATCTTTACAATATTGTCATTAGTACCTCATTTTAGTAGAACTAATTTAAATTTAAATGACTACCTTTTTGTTTTAAGACTTTGGCTACCCTACGGACTATTCTTGTTGTATACTAATATTTCATATTTTATTTGGCCAGTGGTAGTGACTATTCATTTGTTGAGGGGCTATTAGGTCCTATTGTATCTGTACACCATCCACTACCACTGTTATTTGGCTTTGCATTATATGTAAATTGTTTATACACATATACCTATATACATTTGTTTATAAATATATTTATTGTTGCTATTTTGAGTTTTATTTCAGTTCTACTAACCAGTATATAACATAGCAAAACAAGATTAATATTTAGTATTTTTGTATTTCAGAGTATTACCTCCAGATTCATTTGTTACTTCAAAATCTCAACTATCGTTGAGTTGGCGCCCTTCTTTTCTCTTCTTATTGTTCTCTTTCTATAAATTTATTCCCAGTGACCTTCTTTAGTTGTATCACGTTTGATATTACCAGGTCTCATTTCGTTTCTTGTCTCATTAGCTCAGTATCCTTGCTATCTGTTTAAATCTTTAAAGCCACAATCCAGTGCATTGAAGCTAGCCCGAACACTCACTTGAGATTTAGTGTCTCTTTGGCCATTTAAATTTGTTCCTCTGAGCTTAGCCCTATTTTTAGTATTTTTTTTTCCATCACTTCTCTTTCAGTTCTTCTGAACTTTGTCAATTCACACATTTTATTCGTTTCAAGCTACATATTAAATTTCGTTCATGGCAAATTATTGAATATCCATCATTAAATATTACAACACGGCATACGTGGGCGGTAAAAACCAGTACTAATATTGAGACACCGAGACATTATTGCATTTCAAAAACGGAGAAAATAAAAGATTACTAAAGATATGAGCAAATTCCTTATATTCCTTCCTCCTTCCTCCAAATATCCTTATAATGATTTACAAATAAATTTTGAAACCAATAAATTCGCTCAAATTTATGAGATGTTTGGAAGTTTTCAGACGAGTTATTATAATTTAAGTTTAATCCAACCGATATTTAACCCGCAAGATTTTAAAACTCAGACACCGCTTATACATATAGATTGCTCTAGACAGAAAGAAGTGATTCAAAATGGATCCATCGTTCTACGTATCGAATTTGAAACAAGTACACCTTCGACATCTGATGTATCCGCGTATTGTTTAATTTTACATGAAAGGGAATTTACATATAATCTATTAACAAAAATATTTGTTAAAGTGTCAATTCTATATTATTTAATAGTAATAATTACAAACGTTAGTTGATGATGAAACGTTTACATGAAAACACGATAAATAACTTTATAGATAATTTAAAAGAACTTAAAAAACAAATTCAACAATACGAAGCATTCAAACAGGTTATAGAAAAACTTCGACAATTGAAAATATGAAACTTGTTATTGACATCCAAGGTTTTAAAATTGAGAATAATAGGTTTATTTGTAAAGAATTAGCGTGTTATTTAGGAGATAAGTGTGTAGTATATATATTTAAACCACCTTTCCCATTAAGAATGTTACCTCCTAATTTAATTCAGCAAGCGACATTGTTAAGCAAACACCACCACTGCATCTCTTGTAGTGAAGGTTATACCCCCTTATACAAATTTTAAAAAATTATAAAGGAATTAACAGACAAAGCTGAAATTGTTTATGTAAAAGGAATGGAAAAAGCGAATTACATAAGAAAATATTCTTCCACACCTGTATTTGAAGAAGGTGAATTTCCACAACTACCAGTATCGGAAGCAAAATGTTTTTACCACTCTAAACAGAAATGTATATGCGCTCTTTCAAATGTATTTTTTATTTATGAAAATTTTGTAATGGAGTAAATTTGAATAAAAACATTATATTTTTTACTTTTTTATTTTTTGATCCAAACTACAATAATAAGTTCTATCTATAACCTACTTGCACCTACAGGGTCCAGCCAAACAACCTTCACACTCTTGGAAATGTTGACACGCTTTAATCATCTCAGAATCCTTGTTGGTTGCAGGTGTTCCATAGACTTAAGCCATCCTAACAGTTTACAGAACCTAAACCACCTTCACTACCCCTTACACTGCAACCGTTTCAGAATCCTTGGTGGTAGCAGGTCTTCTATAGGCTTAAGAGATTCCAATTGTTGGTATTGGACAAGTTTTTGAAAAAGGGTATCGAAAGTTGACGTCTTTTTTAGGAATTGGTCCACCCACAACCAAACGTCGAAAAATTTGAACAACCTTCCCAAAGCTGTGTCTAATAGATAACGCTTCGTCGGGTATTCGTTAATATACAAACGCAATTTAATGGGTAGACATACATCATCAAACATGTTGTTTTGCCCGAGTTCACAAAGTGCCTCCACCCAACAGTTTACACAAATTTTATTCAATTTTTTTTTGTTGGTATAATATCCAATAGATGTTAAATTAGGTGTTGATTTGTCACTAAGTAATTTCACTTTATCCATAGTAAGTTCAATACTTTCTTGAAACATGATTATAGTCTAAACTGATTTTGGAATTACATAAACGAAGTTATATACCATTGACCCCCACTAAACCATATCGAAACCGGTTTTAAAGTTCGTGTTGCTAATACCCCCCACCTTTATTTGTTACCAATAATATATTCAACTCTATAATAAGTTCCACAAGGAATCTACGTTCCTGTAGTTGGCTGTATACCATGTATTAAAAATTTAATTAAAAATCCTTTGTAATAGGTATATTTTAGGCCCAAACGGGCTAAGTTAAAAAGACAAAACGTTTTCGGAAACCATGTTCCATCATCAGTGTCTAGGAGTACATGAATGTAGCCACCAAGATTAAATATGTGGGTAAAAACCCGATAACAGATGTTTAATTACATTTAGTTTTAAAATAATGTTATAATGATTTAGGATTATAGAGTTACCGATGGATTAGGTAACATGTTACCTAATCCATCGGTGACTCTATAATCCTACGTATATATTAAGTTATTACAAATTATGTATAAAAAAATAGAATTACATTTCATCAGTTTCGCAAACAGACATGTCGAATGCTTTATGTACTTATCGATAGGTATATTGTATGGCTCCCGTTTGAGTATTTCGATCTTACAGTAGAAACAGCTAACGACATCGACATTCCCTATATGGTAGAACCCTGTTTTGCTTAACACGAGTTAACTGCACCTTTCCAATATTTAAAGGTTCCTTAAAACAGATGTATACTACCAAAGTTACCATCGTCAAGACACATTTTTAATTGAAATATATATAAAAATATTTTAATTATTTATTAACAAAATAAAAAAAATTAATAATACATAGTATTAAAATATATGGTATTATATCGTTAAAACTTCGTTGAACACATCTTTTTTTTGAACTTCGATATTTTGTCGTCAACATTTTTGCAAAAAAACAGTCGCTGTACTTTAAATGTTCTTCAATTGGTATATCGGAAGGTTCCCATTTATATATTTCAGTATTGCAGTAGAAAACAAACAAATTCTCCCAACACATTTCACATGAGTAGCAGACACGTTTACCCCACCGGTCACTTTTTCCATTACACGTCCCGTTCCAATTCCCACGTAACAGGGGAGGCAGCAGTTATGTGGAAATTCCAAGCAGACTGCTCAAACAGACTGCCACTGCGTCCGGAGGCAACCGTGAAAAAAGCCTAGAGGAGTAAACTTCGATAAAAAATATGAGAGATGCGAGGGTTAGAGCATCAAAAACGATCCCTTCGGGATACCTGGCGACCTCTCGAAGTATCGAAGCCTTAGCGCGGTAAGGGCGCACTACCTCGCCAGACGTATAGCACGTCCCGACTCGTGGGACCATTTATGAGTAAAATAAAAAATTTAAAACAGACGGGGATGAAGAATGACGACCATCGGCAAGACAATATGCACAATGCAAAGGAAATCGAAAAAAAGAGTAGGGAGAAACAGTCGCATGACAACTTGAAAACAGAATTAGAAGGAGAAATGATGACTAGTTTTGAGAGGGAATTGGTAAAAAGACATAAGCAACAACAAAAACTAAATAGATCGACTGTTGCAAAGCAGTCGACATTAGTAGAACACGAAATTACAGAAGATAGTGAGAACGATGAGAAAGAGATAGGGGAAGAACAACCACAGGAAAAAGTTAAAAAAATTAAAGATATATGGCAGAATATCGAGGGGAGTGTGCTGACTAATATCCTGTTTGACGAAGAAGAGGAGGGGGAGACGATAAGCATAAAGAAAAGAAAAGCCGAAAGCATGGAGAGGATAAATGACCTCAAGAGGGAAAGGCTGGAGGAGAGCATAAGGTTTCCAAATGAAACCAAACAAGAAAAAATAAACAGGAAATTAGAGGAATTAAGTACAAAACTCGAAGAAATATTTAACAAATTTAGCGAACAGGGAAAAAATCTGGAGGTGGACACCGATTTAAAAAAATTGATCGGGATTATAAAATCCACAAACAACAAAAGGGATGATAATAGGATAACCGAAAAAACCAAAAACGAATTAAAATGTGACCATTGTAAACTAAAAGAGGAGCAGGAGAAGCAGAAACAAGAACAAGAAAAAATCAAAAGGGCATTAAAGATGGGAAAAGTGAAAAAAACATTTTTGAGTATATGCGACAGTAAATGGGAAGAGAAAGTATATGTAAAAACAAAGTGGGAACAAGCGGGGCTACTATAAACAGTAGAAAAAAAGAACTGTATAATATTTACAAAAAAGGAAGCGAAAGATAAAGGTGTGGAAAACATCATTAAATATGTAGGAGAGGACCTAGCGGAGATGCTAGAAGAAATAGAAGAGGGAGAAATAAATTACCTAGAGAACACTAGAAGCAAAGCAAACAAAAAAAAACAATATGGTATACTTTCGTTGCCAGATTAGACAAAGAGCGGAGGAAGATGCATACGACATGGCAGAAAAGGCTATAAAGGACATAAGGAAAGAAACGAACGAAATCCCAGAGGTCATGCGGGTTGTAGTCGCAAACGACCTAAATAAGGAAACGATAAGGAAAGCTCTCGAATATGTAGGGCATAGAGATAGTATATCCTGGGAGATTTTAGTAAGAGGGAAGGAATTCGGTGCAGAGAGGAGAGTGGAACAAGAGGAAGCTCTACTCATAAAGATGGAAGGAAAGAAATACAACGAAGTTCTTAGCGAAATGAGAGAGAAAATCGACATTTGAAAGATCGGGGTTCAAGTGGACAAGCTAAAAAGAACGAATGGGGGCTACTTGTAAAATTAAATGGGAGAGGGGCTGCGGCAAAGTTGAGGGTCGAACTGGACAGCAAAATGAACGGGATGGACACGGCAATCCGAAGAAAGGAGACTTTCTTCACGATTACGAGTTTGGACCCTGGGGTGAGTGAAGAAAGTTTAAAAAAAGCAATAAAGAGCTATACAGGCGTCGCGGAGGGAGAGATAGAAGTTAAGGCCCTAAGAGTCAACAGATATGGGGAACAGGTGGCTACGATAGCCGTACGCCCCTCCAGAGCAGAAGAGCTGAGGAGGTACAGCACAATAAAAATAGGATGGGTTGGGTGTCCAATAATGGAGAGACACAACCCAATTAGATGCTATAAGTGCCTAAAGTTCGGGCACAATACATACGAATGCAAAGAAGAGAGCAGGGCGGCGTGCTGCTATAATTGTTTAAAAACGGGGCATACGGTCGCAAACTGCACCAGCAAACCGTACTGCTCGGTGTGCAAAGAAGAAGGGCATAGGATGGACAGGATGGCTTGTCTGTCCTATCGAGCCCTTGTATACGGCAGGAGAAGAGAGGGGAACTCATAAAATACGCCAAAAAAATATAAAATAGACTTTTTGGAAAATGAAGGTGGGCCCATATACAGCCCACCTAGGTGTTATTTTATATCTATGAAGTTTATTTTATTTATTTTTATTATTATAATTTTACTAAACTATTTTTATTTATTGAATGTTTTTATTTATACATATTTTATCCATATACCGTATGTATTTATTTTATTTATATTAATTTATTTATTTATTTTAGTTTTTATGGTTTTTGACGTTCTCAAAATACGTGAATCCGATGCAGAAATGACCTCTGGGAACTGAACCAAAGTGGCCCTCAAAGATCAACCTGGTATACGGATATTGCAGGTTAACGTGGGCAGAGCCCGCCGAGCGCACGATCTTGTCCACGTAAAAGCCTGCTAGCTAGAAACAGATTTGCTCATTGTCCCGGAACCAAACAAAAAGATAACGTCATCCGGTGGTTGGGTTCAGGATAACGGGAAAAACGTGACGGTGCTCTTTAGAAATAGGGGTTTGGGGGTGCGAAGTATTGTTAGGGGAGGAAATCATATCCTCATCAAATTGACGTGTCCCCAAATATCCATATGATAAGATACAAAGAAATTGTAGACGAAATAATGAGCGCCGCCATGAACGAAAAAGAAGTGCTGATCGCCGGTGACATCAACGCGAAATCAAGGTTGTGGGGTTCCCCCACAAACGACGCAAAGGGGAATTATGGAACGAATGGATAGCCCAGGCTGGCCTCCAAGTATTAAACAATAACAAACCAACTTTCGTAAGGGGGGCTAGTCAAACACACATCGATATTACATTTGCGAGTGAAGGGCTATCCAGGAGAGTGCACGAATGGGATGTCCTTGACGATCAGTTATTCACCTACCACCGGTATATAAAATATGAAATAAAGATGAAAGGGGGAATAAGGCGGCCGATAGAACACACGGAAATTTATTTCAACAAAAGCACGTACCTGTCGGAGGTCAGAAAGATCAATGAAAAGGAGATTTCTGACCTTAACCAACTGAGAAGAGCACTAGAAAGTGCAGTAAAGTTGGCCACCGTGAAGAATGAATAAAATAAAAAAGCCCCCTATTGGTGAACGGATGAGATAGAAGGTCTAAGAGAGAGATGCCTCAGAGCTCTAAGGAATTATACGAGAAGCGAGGGCAGCCTCGAGCTCAAAGAAATTTATAAAGATCTAAAGAAAACGTTAAACAAAAAAATAAAACAAGAGAAAAAAGAAAAGTGGCAGACCCTGATAAAAGCTTTGGACGAGGATATATGGGGCGATGCGTACAAGATAACCATGAAGACGCTTACGATAATCGCCTCATATAGACCAGAGGATGGAATCAGCCGAACTCCTCTTCCCTACCAAGGATCCGCAAAATTTTATAAAAATATTTCCAGCAATGGTAGAGGAGTTCACGGAAGAGGAAATAAAACCGCTGGTCAAGAGATAAAGACAGGGAAAGCTCCCGGCCCTGACGGGCTACCACCAGAGGCAATAAAAGTACTAGCAACGGAGAAACCAGGCTTGATCAGAAAAATATACAACGACCTACTGCAGAAGCAAGAGTTTCCCAGAGACTTAAAGGAAGCGAACTTGGTCCTACTGCTAAAGCCTGGGAAACCCCCCGATTCAGCGGCCTCTTATCGGCCAATATGCCTTCTGGACTGCCTTGGTAAGTTCTATGAAAGACTTATCAAGAGGCGGCTGGAGCGCGTGTTGAAAGATGAGAGAATGCTATCGAACCAACAATACGGATTCCGAAAAGGCAGATCGACAGTCGATGCCGCAAACTGGATAAGGGACGCAGCCAAGACAAGCAAGAAAAGATAGGTGGTCCTTATTCTGCTGGACATAAGAAATGCTTTTAATTCAGCAAACTGGAGCCTCATAGTAGACAGAATCGTCTAATTTGGGGCTCCAGAGTATATGTCCAACATAATAAAGGACTACTTATCGGAAAGATCCGTATGTATATCCAAGAAGAAAAAGAAAGAAATGACCGCGGGAGTACCCCAGGGGTACTTAACTCAACACTTAACAAGTTAATACCCAACACCGTGGGACCCGGATCCCAAAAGAGGACAGTATTGCTTCAATCAATACTGTCCATAATACTATACGGGGCCCCAGTGTGGCACGAGGTCCTTCGGATGAAAAAGTACAAAGACATGCTTATTAGGGCTCAGAGGAAACCCCTGATCAGGGTGTGCAGTGCGTACAGGACTGTATCAACCATTGCTTTACAGGTGGTGGCCGGTTCTGTACCGGTGCATATCTTGGCCAGGGAGAGAGCCAGAATGTACCAAAGGGACAATGGAGCGATAGGTTCACGGCCACAGGAAAGAGTTACAAGTCTAGAGACGTGGCAGAGGGAATGGGCAGCCGAAGTCGGGAAGGCTGACTGGACGAGATCCCTGATCCCGGACGCAGTGAGGTGGTACGGGTGTCGACATCGGCGCGTCAACTATTACTTCACACAGTTCTTGACAGGGCATGGATCGTTCAGGAAATACACCCATCGTATAGGAAAAACCGGGAACGATCTATGTCCTGAGTGCGGAGTGGTGGATGACGCGCATCATGTCGTGTTCGTATGCCCCGCATATCACGTCGGGCGCACCGAGCTGCAGCTGGGCCTGGGATCCCCCCTAGGTGAGCCTCGCGAGCTAATTGATAAAGCTATCGACAGCAAGCATGACTTCGACCTGATCATTGCTTTTGTCACACAGACAATAAAGCATAAAGAAGAAAAAGAGATGTGACTGCAGACAGGATAACCGTATATTTATCTTTTAACGTGTCTTGTGTCGTAAAAGGCAGTCAGTGGGGGGAGGACCCTATACACCCAAACCACACTGACTGTCTAATTTTAATTTATCCTATTTTATTTTTACACGGTTTTACTTATTTATTTATTTTATCATAGTTTTATATATTTATTTAGTTTATCGTTGTTTTATTCTTGATCTGATTTTATTTATACGTTATTGTTTGCTGAACAATTTTACTTTCAATTTCCTTTTCCTGTTAATGTTCTCTATTTTTTCGTTCTTCTTTCTTTGGATTTTTTTTCTATCTTTCATTTCATCCTTCCTCCTCTTTCTCTCTTTCTATTTCTTTTTTAATTTCTTTCTCTATTACTCTAAACTATGTCATGTTTCGTCTGGGGACAGTCAGCAAGGAAGGCCCTTTTACATCCGACCTACACAGACTGCCCCATCTAAATGTTAGAATGAATAGATGGATGAGTAGGTGTGTCTAGATGAAAGTAAAGAATGACTGGAGTTGAATGAGACTAAGTATAGATAAAGGAGTGGATGAGAAAGAGTGAATAGACGAAGGTATGAACGACTGGAGTTATTCGTAACTGCCGACTAACATCTTAGGGTTGGTTCCATAATGGGTTGGAAAGCGTCCCGACCGCCCTCTTTCCCGTCCTCGGTCACTTCGCTGTACGGGGAAGGCGTTCGTGAATCCGACCAATCCATGGAATTCACGCTGGGGGTGTTAGGGAGCTATGAGTAAGGTCGACGGGTCAGACATGCTCGCTAAGAGCGGTTCCAGACCCGCCGGCTGGAGGAAGAGGAGGTGGGTTTAGTCGGTAGGCGGTCTCGGCACGCAGTACAGCGTGACGGACTGAATCCGACACACCAGGGACACCTTCCCTGACGGTCTTTTGAAGATTCTCACCCCCTTTTGAAAAAAAAAGTATTGCAGTAGAAACACCGAACTATATCACTAACCCCTGTATAGTAAAACCCAGCTTTGCTTAACAACAGGGGTTCAACTATACCCTTCCAATATTTTAAAGAAAGTAAACGGTCTCCAAATTTCCGTCCAGTTCGAGATATACTATCATTGTTACCGTCGTCAAGACACATATTTGACTAATAAGTTAGTTCGAAAAATAATCTATATATGTAAACTTATATTGGAGGGAGGTATAAGCTTGAAATTTTTAAACAATTATCACATTAATAACACTAATTGCGCTTTAAAAAGAAAAAATTTATATTAACAAAAAAGACTGACAATAAGATACAAAACCAATAAGACCTTGACCGGTTGTTCACATTTGTTACCCACGTTCATAGGATAAAAATAATAAAACCTTGACCGGTTATTCACCTATCTTTGTTTGAACCGGTTTTTGGACCGGATATTCACCTTTATTTGTTTATGATCGGACTATGGAATAAAAAGAAAAAATATAACAAGACCTTGACGGGATAATTACCCCACCGGTTTTAAACCTATTTAGCGCGGTCATGAAGGTAATACTTTCGACTGAGTTTTATTCAAAAAGATTTGTTACTCAGTAAGCCACCCACACCCAATCATGGAAGTTGGTTTTTCAAGTAATTGTATCATTGTAGACGGTGTTGTATGTGACTCTAGTACTGATTGGGATAATTGTAGCACTATTAGTAATGATGGTCCATGCGATTCTACTATGAATTGTAATCTATCTGTATGGAGTTTGTCAACACTCGAGCTATCAGAGGATTTTACTTCTTTGTCGGAGAGTGACATGTCGGATGTAGAAAATGACAGTTTATTGTATAGTGACGTGGAATTTAAGGATGTATCGGAAGATGATGTGTTTTTGGAGCCTGTGATAGCACCACCCGAACTGATTGAAGGTGTATCAGAAAATGTTATGTTTTGCGAACCACCCGAACTAATTAATGAACCGATAATAATTATTGAATCATTTTCTATTAATTGTTTAAAAATTAACCCCTTGTTATGGAGATATATTTGTAATTAAATTATGTTTTAAATTATTATTAGTTATTTTCGTACTCAAATTTTATTCAAGAGTTCGAGAGGATCTGTCCGTGACCAGATTTTTACCTTTCTTTGTTATCGACCTACCCATCTCCTACTTTCATTAGTCTGGTGGGAGTAGTACCTGCGACAGAAATCGAACTGAATACCTGAACACGACTATGCGTCTTCTTCGGAATGTGAAATGACTCAGGATGAATACCCTGCTTTGGGTATAGATCAGTTAGATTTTACTTTTTTCTTCCTGTTTTATTGATAAGCTCACTAACTGTTTCATTTCGGTTTTTAACGTTGTCGATGTTGCCTTATTACCTGTTTCTACGCCCTTCTCTTGAGTAATATATTATATTTTACCATGTGTATTTATTTTCATGTTCCAAGTACAAAAATTAAATTGAATAATTATGAATTGTGTACTTCTTATTTTCTAAGTAGTATAATTTTGAGAACAATATTAAATTAGAATTTTACTCCCTCCCATTTAAAACTGTGTTCAAATTAATTTAGAAAAAAATTAAACTTTTTCAGTTTCGTTCGAACATTCGTATAGTGCGGACCGGTGTACGAGGTTGTTTCGTATTCAATCGAATTTATTTAGGTTTTAATTAGGTTTACATTAATTTTAAGTTATTAGTTTAGCATTTGTACTGTAAGTATTAATATTTCCTATATTTTTTGATAAATACTTAACCCTGGGATGTCCTGGGGTAAAAATGGGGTATGTGGCAAAGACCCATCTCTACAGGATCAAGTTGATAACGACATGTTAAGTAATATTCACGTCGAAGATATTGTTTTTCTGAGGTTAATAATTGTAATAATACTCCAAATGTTTTGATTTCCGATGATTCTATTATTAATAATTCCAATATTAAATCTATTGTTAATGATGGCAATAAAAACTTGCCGTCTACAACTCAACAATATAAACTGGTAGAAGATAATAGCAGATACTATGGTTTAAATGGTTCCTCATCCACTCGCAGACGACCAACAAAATGAAATTAATTAGGAAGTAGATCTTCTTACCATTTAGAGCATCTTAAATCGTAATGATTTCCAACGTTGAAGGACCACCCACTTTACATGGGAAATAAAACCACAAGCGTTAACATTACTTAATTTAATGATTTAATTTTTACTACACTAAGTTGATATCTAGCCAAGGGTTTGTCATGTAAAGTTCTTTTATGTAAACCGCCCGTCACTGTTCAAGCCACACTAGTCCGATAAACACTACACGAACACTGATACAATTTAAATTATACTAATACTACTTATTATTTTGAACCAAGGATATTTCTGCCGTGCTAACCAAGTAATATGCTACAATTATTACTAAGCGGAGTTATACAGAACTCAAACTAACAAAGAATCGACCCATTGGGTCTTAAACTAAATTTGTAAGTAAAGCGTCCAGCTTGGCTGGTATACAACGTGACACTTTGAATACTACAACGATACTGCTCGATTGCCATGCCTAACTACCACTGAGGGGTTTGAGGGGAACTGGTTCTCGCTTTCTAACAGGGAATTAGTCGGAGAATTTATCTAGGTAGATTTTAAGAATTATTAGCTATTTAATGCCAGTGGCGTAGCAACGCTTGGATACATTTCTTACTGAAATTTATCCAATAAACAATCAAGTCAGGTTTTAATTACTACAAATCGATTTAGCGATACTGATACGGGGCCGTATTTTATCTTTGTTCAACATAATGATTTAAACTTAGGTCGTCTTCATCCTATGAAAATAGGAGAAAAATTAAGTTCTCTCGCGGATTACGATAAAAATATAACTGAAATTGTTAGTGTTGGCAGGAATAGAATTAAAATCGAAGTAGATTCGGGATTGGTTGCAGATAGGCTGGTAGAAAAATCTTTTTTTGAAAAAAATAATTTCATTGCATTTATACCTAATTATTTGACAGAAAAAAGAGGTTTAGTTCGCGCTGTTGACACTACTATAAGTGAAAATAAACTCCTAAATATTATAAAATCGAATGTAATAGTTAAAAAAGTTCAAAGAATGACTAGATTAATACAAAAAGACGGTATATCGGAGAGAGTCCCAAGACAGATGATTATTATTACTTTTGCGGGCAAATTAATTTCTCAACTCATCTACATTAATAAAGTTAGATGCCCGGTCGAGGTATTTGTCAGTCCGGTCATGCAATGTTACCAGTGTTTGCGTTATGGTCATTCGGCTACTCAATGTAAATAAAAAAAGGTGCAAAAAATGTGGGAAAGAAGAAAATAAAGATTGTCCTGAAAAATGTAATACTTTTTGCGTTCATTGTCAAAATAGTGGTCACGAATCAATTTTCAGGGAATGTCCTGAATATCTTAGCAGAGAACGACGAAAGAAACTATGGCTAACTTGAATATTTCGTTTAAGGAAGCTCATAAAATATCTGATAATCCAGATTATTCGAGCCTAGTTCAGAAGAATAGATTTGCACCGTTAATCAACTCTGACATGGAATTTCCCCCACTAAAATTTGATTCATCTCGTCAGTTCAATTCTGGTACAGTTCATAAGAATAACAATATTCCCAAACGTCATTCAACCCCGGTAGTTAGCCCCCCCCCCCAAAAGAAAAAATAGCGACACTACTATTAATTTCCCTCCTATTCGTAGAGAGTTTCCGACTAGTTTCTGTGCTGGTCCCGTATTCCAATTCGGACAACGTGAACCTGTAGATGAATTTAGTAAATTTATCACTCAGCTTAGTCTTACCCTTAAACATTTTATTAAACAAAGCTTTCAAGATTTTGTTAATGCTTCTCTAAATATGGCTCCTAATCTTAAAGTCAATGACATTGAATTCGAGAACAAAGTTAAAGAAGTTGTTAATAACATTTTTACTTAAAATTAATGACTATCAAAGGTATTAAAATTATTCAGTGGAATATTCGATCACTTAACGCTAACAAATATTCTTTACATCAGTTACTTCTTGAAGAACTTCTCAGATAATGTTTGTTTTAGTAATTTTAATATAGTAAGTAAAAGTAGAGCTAACGGATATGGTGGAGTAGCTATACTTATATCAAATAACATCAATCACGAACCTATTTCATTTGTTAATAATTTCAACTAAAGCTTCTTGAAAGAAATAATTCAGTCTCTTTCATTTGGGTAAAAGGACATGCTGGTATCTCGGGTAACACCAAAGCAGATTATTTTGCTGAAGAAGCGGCTTCAAACGGATTAGAAATTAGCTGGCTCAATAGAAGTGATTTAGTCTCGCTGCGTAAACAAGAATTACAAGAAAACTGGGAAATTGAATGGAATGCTTTTTGTAATAGAAGTAACTACCTTTACACAAAAATTCACCCTGTTTTACCTACTGCGCATTTTGCTGCAAGAAGTCATCCCAATAGAAGAGTATATTCAATGTTTGTTAGATGCCTTGTTAATCATGCTACTGTGAAAGCCTATCTTCATAGATTTAATTTAAGTGAAACCGAACTTTGTGATTGTAGTGGTAACACTGGCGATATCAATCATTGGATGTTCGGGTGCATATATAATGAAGCTTCTATTGAGTATCTATTGGAAAAACTGATAAAAGAACAAATACCTCTCCCTCAATGTCAATCTTCCATTTTATATATCTGTCGTCATAATATTAGGTTTAACCAAATTTTTTGGGAATATTTAAAAAGGACTAAAAGTAAAATGTTATTGTTCAATATTTTTTATTGAAAAAATATAAAAAAAACAATAAAACATATATACAAAATCTATATTTAAAACCTATATAAACCTATATTTACACACTTAACCCTAAAAAATTTTATAACTAATATATACAGGGCTGCTGATGGGATGGGATCTGTAACAAAGAAAAACCAACATATAGAAGATATTCACTTCTAATAGTGGGAAAGGGTTTCAAAAAAATAGTATTCACACTTACACTTCATACCTGTTGACGTTTACTACAGCGTCTACACATGAGGTTGGAGGTGGTTTACGATCTACTTTGACTGCTGAAGAAGTCTGCAAACAAATAAAACATAGTATCACTAACTAATATTAACTATGATATCGGTTGTATAGTGTAGTCTGTGCTATGTTGTGATAGAGTGCTTAAATGTAGTTTAAAAAGTTTTAGTAATAGTGTGTTTATAATGAGTTTTGTGTTTTTAAGTCAGTGTATAAACCTGAATAACATTATATATACTATTACTTACCTTGAGCAGTTGTTTTTGCAGCGTTCTGCAACAAATTCTGATGGTGTTTAGTCTTAGTTAGTTTTTGAATTTTTCCTTCGTGTATAATCTGAGCAGCCTTTTCAATAGATTTTAACACATCATTTGTTACACGCTTGAGCAACTCCTCTTGCTTAATAATATTTTGTAGACCACCCTCCAACCTCTCAATATGTCGTGATAAAGCTTCCACTACTCCACGCTGGTAATCGTCTTCCAATTCTGAGTCAGTATTTGGCTCCTCATCCACATCTAAAACATCCGTTAAGACTGAACCTAATGAAGGTTCCCCTTCTGAAAGAAATATTTCTTTCAATTCTTCCTCAGCCTTTAATGTTTTGTCCAGTTCATCTTCTCGGACATCAGATGATGTGGAAGTATTTGCTGTTGCGTGCACCATCGCCGCTACTTCAACAGTTTGCGGCGGCACTTTATTTTGTTGTATTTTTAAAATAAGGCGTTGTGCCTCGCTTTGCCGCCGCGCACTAGATCGTATTTTTTCTTCGCTTACGAAATTCTTCGCACTTTCTTCGGATGGTGCACGCATCATTTTCCCAGATGAAAATACCGGTGGAGGTACCAATTGCTCTAAACGCTCACTAATCCCACTAACTGGCGGAGAAACACCATGTCTTTTAGATATTGGTTCCTCCAATAGTTTATCCAACGACTGTCCACGCAAAATCGCCCGTTTTCTCGATAATAACGTCGGTTCCCGACGAGCTCCCGACGTTTCGTTTACTCTCATTGTGGAAAAGCACGACTTGAACAATTGATTGAACATGTTAAACTGATTTTATATACAGCGAATCCAAGCCGCAGAAAGGTAGGGAAGAACGAGTTCTTGGGAGTAACCCGTCCGAACAAAGAAAGTTGAAAACCCGATCACATACACAGACAACAAAGAAAGGTGAGTGCCCGGTCACAGACAGGTAGACAACAAAGAAATGTGAACAACCATTCAATTTTTTCTTGTTTTATCGGTCTTGTACGTTTTTAGTTTTAGAGTTTTTATTGGTTTTATTCTTTTTATTGGTTTTCTTTTTTATTGGTTTTTTACTTTTTATTGGTTTTTTACTTTTTATTGGTTTTGTTCTTTTTGTTGGTTTTGTACTTTTTATTTTTGTTAAATTAAATGTCGGCATGTGACTCCTCAAATGAAAGGTTTTTACAACGCCAATACACCAGTACAAATAAATTTAAAAAAAAATGACGCGTAAGGCGGTAAAGCTGTAAAAAGTGAATTTTTATCGTACTCTACAATCCGACCACTCCAATGAAAGGTCTTGATGTCAGGAATACGAATCTCTTATTACTTTGAAAAAAAGTTAACGCGTAAGGCGGTAAAGCGGTAAAAAGTGTATTTCTTGCCGTAGTAAAGCGGTAAAAAGTGTATTTTTAGTCGTATTCTACAATTCGACCACTTTAATTAAAGATCTTGACGTCAGGAATACGAATCTGTTATTACTATGAAAAAAAGTTAACGCGTAAGGCGGTAAAGCGGTAAAAAGTGTATTTTTAGTCGTACTCTAATGGAAGGTCCGACCACTCTAATGGAAGGTCTTGACGTCAGAAATACGAATATGTTACTACTTTGAAAAAAAGTTAACGCGTAAGGTGGTAAAGCGGTAAAAAGCGTTATTTTATCGTATACTTTTTATTCACTATTTTAAAAAGGTTATTCTCTATATCTGAATTATATTCTTAGTTTTTGTAATTATTTATTCTCATAATAACATAAAACCGGTATTTCCAGTTTAAAACCTGTATCCAAAACAAGTTTATATTTATACCCCACACTTCTTTCGTTGTTATTCATTTTCGTGCCGTACATTCACCAAGTTTCAGTCAACGAACATGCAGTGCGACTCTTGTTTAAAAGTTTTATCCAACAGAAGCAGTGTAACTCGTCATAAACGGGAAAGTTGTCCAGAACGGTTCAATAACAAAGTGAAAAAGGTGAAACTTTCAGATGTTGATACATCCGCTAATATAAACTATTCAACCACCGCAGAAGCGACTTCCATTGGATCTAAAGTTCATCCAGTTACCACTACATCCACTGTTATCGAATACCAAGATAGTTATAAAAAAATTTGTGGTAGAGGACTAACAGGACATTTACGTAGTAATTCGCACAAAAGTGTTATTAATTATCTAGATGGTGAAGTAGGGAAACTATCAAGTGCGTTTAAAAATCGTATTGGTAGTTACCGTTTTATTAGCAGCAAACATCACACTGACCACTTAGAATTTTTTAGTGAAATTGAGAGTAACGTTCTGAAGCTCCTACATAACTATTTACATGAATTTAAAGTGTTAAAAGTTAATTTGGAACTTTACTCCATGTACACAATACCTGAAAAAGATACTTATGATTTAAAATCATTTAATACAAAAAATCAAATTATTACTATTTCTACTAATCTAAAACAAGCATATCAAGATTTTATTAGTGAGATATTACCCAAGGTTTCGGAAATACAAGAAAAAGAATCTGGATGGAGTCTTTTGCAAATCCAATCATTAGAAGTTAACATTAACAAGTACAACCCTCTACGATCTTCTTCATATATCAAGTTACCACGACAAATCGAGATCGAAAAAGCGGTTATTAATATAATGAATAAAGACGAAGCGTGTTTTGGTTGGGCGGTAAACGCATCAATTTTTGACCCAACAGGTAAATCCAATCTTACTACTTCTTATCCGCATTATACTAGTCTCCTACAGTTTTATAATATAGAATTCCCTATAAAACTGTCAGCAGACAGCAGACTAATAATATTAAGGGTGTCTCTACGCCCTGACAAGGGCTAAAGGATTGAGGAGGATAAAACTGTCAGATATACCAAAATTTGAATTACTAAATAATATGTCAATTAACGTTTTTGGATCCAGTGAATGTTTTAAAAATAATGTCACACAATTGGAAGTCGTTGGACCATTGTATCATACAAAATCTAAAAAACCTACGCATGCTAATTTATTACTTATTTTTGATGATAACGGAAATAGTCATTATTGTTATTGTCGCTGAGGCTGATCCACGGGAGGTTGTGAATCACCATCAGTCGCTCTATCCGCGGAGGCGGATGATCTAAGGACTCGCTGTGATTCCATTTGAAGTCTGCAAAAATAAAAAAACAAAGGGAACGGAAAAGGGGTGAAAGAAAAAGAAACGCAGAGACAAGTTTCTTTGTTTATTAATTTGCGAATGGATCGTTGTCAGTTCGGCAAATTCTTCCCATACGCAAGAGTATATCTCAGGTTTTTCTCCCTCTGTGAATGGCGTGTGAGATGAGACACGACTCTTACTCAACTCGAGTTGCCTGCTCGTAGTACGGAGCACGAAAGTTTGTATTTCGGATCAAGCAAGGATGCCCTTTCGGAAACCGTCTTTCGTACCCGTATAGAACAGCTTGCAACTAGTAAGTCGAGTTTCAGAGTAGCGTGTTCATGTGCAGTACCGAATAGGTAGAGTAGAGTTGAACTGACACGAGAACTTGAGAGGTACCTAAAAAAAGATAATAGCAAACAAGGTATGGGGTGTAAATGATGTACATAGATAAAGCGAGAAAGTAGAGTAAGGGTAAACAATGCGGCTTATTTATATGTATACGCTAAACGGTAGTAAGATAAGAAAAAATACACACATAAATATATTATCTCTATAATTATCATGTACGAGAAATTAGGTATGAAATAGAATAAAGGCTGTAAGAGAAATAGAATATGGTTACTAATTATAACGGCTGGAAGTAAGCAATGATTAACACACAAGTAATAACTGTAGCAACAACGTTGCGGCAGTAAACATACGAATACCAGTTTATCGAATAATAATAATAAATATATATATTAATATGAAAATTGGTAAAGTATTAATAAACAAGGCAACAATACTGTTGAGCAAAATATACCTGTAAATTTGTAAAAAGGTCCACAACGAATGTTCTTTACGGGAAAGAACAACGAGTAGAAAAAGATAAACACAAATAACAAGGTTCAAATAAAATATATATATAATATTCTCAGATGAGAATAACACAAATAAGTATGGTTCTTAAATAAGAACGAACAAACCAAAAATACTATAAAGCTGGAACAAGCAGGAACGAGGGTGGAAAGGAAGTCTAATTCCTTTCCGGTGGTAAGAGTATAAGAATACTAGTAATTTAACGTGGTAAGGTACTCCCCAACCAGAGGTCTTATCTAGAGTCAGACTCAAACCGAATAGGCCTTCTGGAGATTGTGCACGTTCTTTTATCCTATTTTCGTCTTTGGTAAGGTGTGCAAAATGGGCGTATCTGGTAACTCACCAATCAGAAAATAGGATAACGTCTGGAGCCAATCAGAAGGCCTCGAGGTGAGAAATGAGCAGATCTGATGCGCAGTAGTCCGTGTCGACGTGTCAGATCTGTCGATATTATATTAAAAATTTATCGCGTTTAATATAAAATAAAAAATCACACCATAATGGTCAGACTTTTCTATGTAATGGTTGTTTACAATTTTTCTCATCCTTAGAACGTCTTCGCAAACATGAAGACAACGATTGTAACTTTGTATATACTAAGCTTCCAACTACAAACATGATTCTTAATAAATATGGACATCTACAAAAAGAAAATATCTTACAGTTTTCCAACTTTCATAAACAAATGCAAGTTCCGTTTGTTATATATGCTGATTTTGAAAGTATACTGCAACCGATACAATATGCAACACCTTCTGATAATTCCTCGTTTACTGTCAAAATCTATCAGCATAAACCATATTCATTCGGTTTTTATGTTAAATGTTATTTTTATGACAGTTTATCACAACTTATCATTTATCGCGGTGACAATGTGGTTAAAACGTTTATTCAAAAACTAGAAAAAAAAGTTTACCCTATTTATCATAAATATCTTACACATATTAAACCTATGAAAAAACTCACACCGGGAGAGGAATTACGATTTTTTGCAAGTAAGAGTTGCCACATTTGTGATAAACCATTCGATTTGAACTAAATTAAAATTAGAGATCATTCACATTTAACAGGGTTGTTCTTGGGTGCGGCTCATAACGCTTGTAATTTAAATTACAAATTACCGAAGTTTATACCTGTTTTTATGCATAATTTAACCAATTACGACGCACATCTTTTTATAACAAAATTAGCTCAAAATAACAAAAAAATTGATGTTATTGCACAAGCCAAAGAAAAATACATATCATTCACCAAATTACTTTTAGTTGATACTGGGTGTGGACTAAAGCAAAATACATATTTAAAATTAAGGTTTGTAGATTCTTTTAGATTTTTACCTCATTCATTAGATAATTTAAGTAAAACCCTCAATGCTAATCAATGTCTAGAGTTACAAAAATATTGTCAATAAAATGAAGAGTTCGAATTATTACGACAGAAAGGTGTTTTTCCTTATTCATACCTAGATAACTTTTCAAAACTTTATGAGATATCTTTACCCACACAGGAACAATTTATTGATATTTTAAAAGGTGAAAGTATTTCCGATGAAAAGTACTTACGAGCTAAGCAAGTTTGGAATGTTTTCGATTGTAACAATTTAGGAAAGTACTCTGATGTTTATTTAAAGTCAGATGTGTTATTATTAGCTTATGTTTTTAAAAATTGTCGACGTGATTGTTTATTTAACTATAAATTAGATCCCGCACAATATTTAACGGCTCCATCACTTAGCTGGGATGCTATGTTGCGTAAAACTAATATTCAGCTTGAACTGTTGACAAATATTGACATGCTTCATTTTTTTAAAATGGGTGTACGTGGGGGTATAAGTCAATGCAGCACTAGATTTGCTACTGCAAATAATCAGTATTGTGAAAATTTTGATTGTTACAAACCTACTTCCTATATTCTTTATTTAGACGCTACAAATCTTTATGGTTACGCTATGAGCCAATACCTTCCACATGGTGATTTTCGGTGGTTAGATGATGTAGAAATCACTAAGTTTGATTGCTTATCAATCGATGATGAATCTCTAAAGGGATATGTCTTAGAAGTTGATTTAGCTTATTCTGAAACATTACATGATCATCATAATGACTTACCTTTTTGTCCTGAAAATATAATCCCCCCTAATGGTAAAGATCCCAAACTTGTATTAACATTGTTACCGAAAAACAAATATATTATCCATTATAGAAATTTGAAACAGTGTACTAAACAAGGTTTAACGGTAACTAAAATTCATCGAATTCTAGAATTTTCTCAATCACCGTGGCTAAAACCATATATTGAATTGAACACAAATTTACATAATTCCTCAGATAATGAATTCGATAAAAGCACCTATAAGAATTACACCAACTCTATTTACGGAAAAACTATGTAAAATGTTGATAAGAGGGTTGATATTAAACTTTTGTCCCATTGGGAAAACTTGCCCGGTAGCATTGGTGCTGAAGGATTTATTAGTATGCCGAATTTTCACTGTTTCAATTTTTTCTGATAATTTAGTTGCAATTTAAATGAATATCCTAAAAATTATTTACGACAAACCGGTATATGTTGGATTTTCAATTTTAGAAATATCCAAAATTCGTATGTATGATTTCTTTTACAACTACATTAAAGCTAAATATTCGGATAATACCACATTTTTGTATACTGACACAGATTCTTTAATTTTACATATTCAAACAGAAAACGTGTACCACGATATTAAAGAAAACATTAATTTATTTGATACATCCAATTACCCCGCCGATAATATCTTTAATATACCAAGAACACCATCAGTTGTTGGTAAATTTAAGGATGAGTTTAAAGGTCAACCAATCGCGAATTTTTGTGGTACTAGCGCTAAAGCTTATTGTGTGACATTAAGTAACAACGAGAACCTTAAAAAAGCTAAGGGGATTTCCAAATCGTTATAAATAAATCTTTAACATTTATGGACTATAAACAAGTGGTTGATAATGCTAATGCAAAGATTTATCGTAAAATGTATACATTTAAGTCACATTTACATGAAATTTATACTGAATTAAAAAATAAGGTGGCTTTTACTTCCCACGACGATAAAAGATATGTTATACCTGGAACTATTAACACATTACCATGGGGTCATTACAAAATAGAAATTGAAGTTACAGACTTAAAAAGTGGTGTTCAAAATTTACACCAATTGTTTTGAAATCTGAAATTTGATGCTTCTCATAAAGTCATTTATGGTGCAGTGCGTCCATCACCTTATTCTCCAGAGTTTTGTACGGAATTAGCCAAAAAATATGAAATAGGTGGTGAAATTTGTGACTTGTATCTTAAAAATCAAATCTGTTTATATGGATTTATATCATTACTGAAAGCTGCTAAATTAGATGGGTATTTAAGACGAATAAAACAATATCTTCCATCTGTTTTATACGAAAAAGAAGAGAATACTGGTGA
This sequence comes from Diabrotica balteata, assembly GCA_918026665.1. Lineage (NCBI taxonomy): Eukaryota > Metazoa > Arthropoda > Insecta > Coleoptera > Chrysomelidae > Diabrotica > Diabrotica balteata. The sequence continues at coordinate 77,333,434 of OU898284.1, forward strand.
TACTGATGAAGGTGTTGGTAAAGAAGTTGATGATTGTCCTAAAGATTGTTCAAGTAAATTACAAACGTAATACTTTTATATTTAGATCTTACTGTATCAGTGGTATATTTTATATAATAAAAGCATTTCTGTACTAATAATAATTGTTTTATTTGATTGTTTAGCGTCCATTAATATTATGTGAGTGTTAAATGTATCTAAGTTCCACCACATATTCGACGTAATAAAACAATTAAAATGAAGCTACCTTGTTTGGAGCAATATTCAATCTCGATATTCAACACTTACCTACCATACAAATACCAACGTCAAAGATGTATTACATAAAATAAATATGAAATATTTACTTCTTGTTTTTTACCGTATGAAAATAAAGTTATCTATTACTATTGTTTCTAAATACCTTTCACTGGTAATGTATATTTTAATCATTCATGTAACGGTCATTGAACGTTTATTGAATATTCATTAACCCCTTGACCGTTTGTTGACCCCTTGACCGTTCGTTGACCCCTTGACCGTTAACCTTGACCGTTCATTAACCCCTTGACCGTCCATTGACCCCTCAACCGGTCGTTGACTCCTTGACCGGTCGTTGAGCCCTTGACCATTCACTGACCCTTGACCGGTCGTTGACCCCTTAACCGTTAACCTTGACCGGTCGTTCACCCTTGAGGGTGGAGGTATAGAAAAGGTGGGGGGTATACGGCTAGAACTCTCCCCCCTTTACTTTAATCATTGGAGGGGGTGTAAGAAAGGTGGGGTGGGGTATACAAAGTGGTGGGGGGGTGTACAAAGTGGTGGGGGGTTGTGCGGCCAGAACTCTCTCCCCTTTACCTAACCATTGGAGGGGAGTATACCAAAGGTGGGGTGGCCGGTGGTGGGGTAATACGAACGGTGCGGATAGAACTCTCATTCCCCCTCTACTTTCACGATATTATCACTTTTGTGTGAATGCATTAGATTCTCCAACGCGAACACGCACACACACGAACGCCCATATACACGAACGCGCACACACATACATTTGATTGAATTTGAACTTTCTGCACCGACAACAAAGCGCAAATTGAATCCTCGACTTTAGGATTAACATACTAACTTACTTAAGTACTTACTTACTTACTTAAGTACTAACTAATTTTGTCACTACTCTTTCTCCCAATAATAAACTAGTATTATTTCCAGTTTCCTTTCCTTCGTAAATATTAAAATCGTAGACATATCCTGTTGCAGAGTCGCTTCGTACCCATATCTTTATTCCCCGTTTGATGGGTTTCGTGGGTAGGAACTGTTTTAGGGAAGACCTTCCTTTAAATTTCGCCATTGACTCATCAATGCTTTGAAAAGCCGCCTCTGTTCAATATTTTGAAAATGTTAGTTTTAGACAATTAGCGACATCGTCGATGTAATATGATTTTCTCGCATTGTCAGGCTTTACCATATCAGCGCAATACATTTTAGCAAGGATCAGTTTACAACAGTCTCGAGAAATTGCCCTTTTTATTACTAAATTTCCTAAAGAATCATTTTGTGACCAATAATCATTGAAAGATGGAACTCGATTGTATGCTATGATTAGTGTGACATCCAATGCAATCATAATTTCATGTTCATCAGTAGGAATTCTTTTTTCGTGGTGTCGTTTTCAAATTTCTCTAAAAGTAAGCACGTACACTATGCAATATGTCGAATGAGGCTCCTGGGAAAGACTTTTAGAAATATTTCTATTTCAGTCATGGTATGAGATAGAGTACAATCGTTATGAAACCAAATACCTGGTTGGTACGTACCTTCGCCTTCTTCATCATTTTCGTCATTACTGATTTCTTCTTTACTTTCGTCACATCAATCTGATTCTCTTCATCCATCTTATTGCCCTCGGAACCCGAATCTATTTCGTGACGCTCTCGTTCTACATCTCCTTCACATTCTGATGGATTGTAGTCGTCATCATCGCAGCCACTAGTCTCAAAAGGATCGACTTCTGATTCAGTATTGCTGGCAAAAATGGCTGCCTCCTCCTCCTCTAGCTCTCTTTGCGTCAATATCTTTCTACTCATCTAGAACAAAACAAGACTGTTGGGACACATATAACCCACCATAAATGTCTATTGGGACATATTTCACCCATAAAACAAAATACTAGTTTTATTGAATATATTTACCTTTTTTGTAGGTAGTTCCACTCACAAAAACAAATTCGCAACAACAGTAACAGCGCACAACTGTCCCTGTGGTAATCATCAACAAAACTGCATAAGCGCATTCCATCGATCATCGTCACAAACAAACACAGCACAAAAACGGTTTGCAATGTTGCCGCTTACACATATTATTCTTTCGAAACTGATGCTAAGTTCTTAAAAAGTCGATTACGATAAAAATTCATGTAAAACAGTTTAGATTTGGCCCAAGAGACTTGATGATTTCATGACTCGGATACATACGTCCCGTCAGACTCGAAAGGGTTAAGAAAGGGCGTATTAATTTTAACAAAAATGTAGGTTTGCCATCTATTTATTAAACAAAATACATAGAAAAAACGTTAATTTTTATTAATTATTAATCAGTTTTACAGGATAAGCAGGTATTTCAGAGAGAATCTTTTTTGGTCTAGATGGTAACTCATTCTAGTCATCATTAAATTTAAGTTTGAAATCGATAGATCCATTTATTATAAAGCAATGCACGAATATCTGTTACAGTGGGTTCTTTGGATTTCTACCTGGACGAATACTAGTATACCGTAGAAAACAAGATTTTGAATAGTGTTTAAAAAAATCAAATCCAAGTTTAATCTCTTCATATAGAAATGGATGTTCCGATTCTTCAATTTCCGTTCAATACAACTATGAACGGAGTCACACTCCGTTTGAGTGTGGCCCCATTCAAGGAATTTTTATATGACGACTATTTTATTTTGAACGGTGCAATTTAGCAATGCGTTAGCTAAAACATTATTGCGGTTTTGATAAGTACAACCGTCCGAATATATTACAATTGGCAGTTTTCTCGCGGTACAATTTCTTTTAAGTACATATTGAAACTCCGGTAAACCAGTAACAAGTACTCTGATGGCTAGTTACATCATACATGGTGAAATTGTGACAGCCTAATTTAATTTTAAAAAATACACTGCTTGCTTGTATATTATGACACACTTTTACCGCCTGAAGATCCATATTTAGAAGAAGAAACTTTTCTTCATCAGCTAATTTTTTGTCTGTTTTTTTTTATTGCTCTGTGTTTCTTGTTAATATGATCTGAGTATATATCGTCACTGATCTTGCCAACTGCATAACTTACGCAAATATCACATTGGTCTTTTTTTTGTTAAGTATAATGCCAACTTTGAACTGTAAAAGAACCTAAAGCAAGAGTTTTAAAAACATTTTTCTGCACACTGGATATTAACTTATATTTAATGTTAAAGTATACGTTAGAGTTTCACCTCTTCGAGAATCATTTGCGGTTGTTCTTCTTTTTGTAGCTACTCTGGAAACATGAGAAGTAACATACACTTTCCTTTGATCCCACTTTAAATCCGAACAAAACTTCTTAAAAATAGCTTCTCTGTCATTCTCACTAAACTTATCACACATCCTTTTTTTTTTCGATTTTTTACACACAGAAGAAGTACATCTTTGTTTTAGTGACCTAGCCTTTCGTATTTTATTTTGTTTCATTACTTGATTTTTTGGTTTTGTATAACCTAAATATTGCTTTCCTTCCATGGGCAGCTTTTGATTTTTATTTTATTTTCCAATTAGTTGTGTCAGCCTTATGTTTTCGTTTACGTCCCTCATTCATATCTTCGTAATTTGTGTTAACCGAAGTGTTCTGATTATAATGGTTGTCATTATCCACATTTTCGTTCCCTACAGGTAAGTAATCGGAACCGGAAGTTAATCAACCGTTGATCTCAACTTGCTTATCCGTACTAACAGTTTTTACATTTTCGGTCTTTGATTCTGCCTCGGACCCCACCAAAGAAAGTAAACTATTTTCTTGAAAAATGAAGTTGAAAGTGTCATGGTTATTAGTAACCTGAAGAATATCCTAAGTATTGATTGAAATTTTTATTGTTGGCAAATTTTCCTTTATATTATGAAAAGAACTATTACCTAAATCTGCCACATTTTTGAGATTGTCTTCAATTCTTTTATTCGTTAAATCTGCATCAATGTCGGCAGTAGAAGACGATAAAAACATGAAGGTAATAGATCAATGACTTTTTTTTTTTTAAACCATCTGCAATTTTTTTCTCTCTGTTTCAAAATTATTTTTGATTTGACTACTATAGTATATTCCTCTTCCTTTTTGAGCGTGTACAACATAATCAAATAGTTTTTACAATGTTCTAATAATAATCAAATGGAAAAATAAAAAAATGCATTATTATAATATGATGAACTTGGAAATATATTCTATCTAAATTAAAAACTATAATTGTTTGAATGGAAAAAACTCTTATCTTCAATCTGATTTAAATTTATCTCTTTAAACAAATGATGCAAGGTTTTTAAAATGTTTTAATATGTAAAAATGTTCAGTACACTATTAAACAAAGCTTACTAGTGAAGCAGTTAAATAATTCTGGGAAATAATGAAGATTTCAAACAAAATAAAAAAGCGATGCTACACGTTCAATCTTGTCGGTAACAGAATGCAAGATAGGAGGTATTTCTTTCATATTATCTAAGGTACGCAGATGCGTGATATTTGTATTTACAATTGGCGGTAAATTTAAATATAAATTACAATAGGAGGTATTTACATTCAGTAGATCTAAAAAGCTATCCGTTGGTATAAAAAAGTCATATTTCATAAAATTGGTAGATAGGAGGTATTTGCAGTAAACAGTCGATGTGAAGAATGAGATATCGGATATAGTAAACTACGACCGGTTGGTATAGCTGTGCATTCGCAGATGATCTCATGTTACGCGCTTCCTACGAAAGGGACCTTTAGAAAAATATAGATAGCTGGAGCTGGCAATCAGAAACATGAAGATTAATGTTAAGAAAACCAAGGTGATGCTATTAGCGAAAACTAACCGAAATGTTAACATAGAAATTAACCAACAACTCATAGAACAAGTAGATGCATTCAAATAGCTAGGGGTTACAATAGACAGAGAAGGTACCATGCAGAATGAAATAACAGAAAAAATAAGTAGTGCTTCAAAAGTGTACCATAATCTTAGTAGAGCATTCATAGGTAAACCGAAAATCAGCAGAAGAACCAAAATGACAGTTTATAAGACAGTATTCCGACCAATCTTGATATATGGAAGCGAGAGCTGGGTTTTAACAAAGCAATTAAAAAGCAAGATACAAGCCATTGATATGAAATATCTAAGACGAGTCAAAGGAATAACACGACGAGACAAAATAAGAAATGAAGATGTTAGAGAAGAACTGGGCACAGAATCTGTACTACATGCTGTTGAAACACAACAAATAAAATGGTTTGGTCATTTGTGCAGAATGAGCGACAACCGACCCGTTAAGCAAGTCTGGAAGGCTAAAGTGAAAATCTTTAAAACCAAAGGCAGACCACGGAAAACCTGGGATGACGAAGTAGGGCAGATTTTGAAAAGTAGGGGATTGGAATGGTCAGAAACTCAAAATAAAGCAAAAAACTAGAAAGAATGGACAAAATTTGTGCACAGAATAGAATAAATTTGGATTTGAGATATTTTCATTGGATTTGTAATTGGAGATGTAATGTATATCTGTAACCTGTAATTGTATTTTATTGTATTTACCTCACACCTTAGGGTAGAGAGGTGTTCGATTATATATATATATATATATATATATATATATATATATATATATATATATATTATATATATATATATATAACGTAAGGTAAGATTATTACAGATTGTCCAGTTTTACAGTATCACAACAATCCTAGAGAAAGCACTTAGTTCTTTCTCCAATATGTTAAATTACCTAAAGGCTATTCATTTTGTAAATACCTAAACAATCACTTATACATATTGTTATTATGTTTATTTAGCATTTCAGTTCCTATTTGAAAATTCACAACAGTTTTATGTTGAACCTTTAAAATATTTTTTGAATGAGGAATATTGTTCTGTTTAAATTTATAGAATTAAATATGCGTTTAACGGCTGCACTACCATGAGGGAGATAAAGAATCATCATTATCATCATCATCATGTAGCGCTACAACCCTGGGTGGGTCTTGGCTGACTATACAACCTTTTTCCAATTTGTTCGGTCTTCCATCAACCTTAGTATCAAATGGAATGTTCATTTTCCGGAGATCTGATTGAATGTTATCTCTCCATCGCATTCTGTGACGTCCGAGTGGTCTTTTGCCTGTGGAAATCTCCTCCCATACTAGTTATGGGAGGAGAAGTATAGAAGTCTCTCGTGATGTAGTCTGTGTATATGGTCTGCCCATCTTAGTCGCTGTAATTTAATTTCTTGGACAATATCGGCGTCATTGTAGAGTGCTTTTAATTCGATATTGGTTTTTATCTTATACTGGTTTGTGGTGATGTCATGGTGAGGACCATTTTTCTTTCTTCAAAGCGTCTGAGCTTTTCTTCGTTAGCTTTGGTTATGGTCTACGTTTCGCATCCGTATGTTATTACAGGTCTGACGATGGATTTATAGATTTTGATCTTTGAAATTCTTGTAAGATTTTTTGATTTTATGAGCTTATCCAGTGCGAATCGACAGCGGTTTGCAGATTGGATTCTATCTTTTATTTCTTCAGTAACATCGTTGTCCGCTGTGATTACGGCCCCCAGATACTTAAAACATTGTACTCTTTTGAAATTGAAGGTGTTGACCGTCAAATTTTGTCCTATTCTGTATCTTCATGTCGTTCTATTTATACACATATACTTCGTCTTCTCTTCATTAATCTTCAGCCCTACTTCACTGGTTGCTCTTTCCACCTTGTTGAAGATGTCTTTCGTGGATAGGATGGAGTCTCCAACGAGAGACTTTCTGTTTTTATTTCGGCCGACCTCATGGCTTTCTCTAATACAAAGTTAAAAAGTAGTGAAGATAACGCATCACCCTGTTTGAGTCCACTGTTGATTTCAAAGCTGCCAAACAGTTTATTATTTACACGTACTTTAGATATTCCGCCCTCCATACATACTTTGGTCATCCGAATGAGTTTCTTTGGTATTGAGAACTCCATGGCATTCCATACTTGGCTTCTTTCTACGCTATCATATGCCTGACGAAAGTCTATGAAAAGATTGTGTATGGGTCTGTTATACTTCCATCCCTTTTCTAGAAGTTGTCTCAGCGCGAATAGTTGATCTTTGTTGATCCGTTTGCTCTAAAACTGGCTTGATATTCGCCTAGGGCATTTTCAACATAAGGGATTAGTCTACTAAGAATGATATTTAAGAGGGTTTTATACACCGTGTTTAGGATCGAAATTCCTCTATATTTTGCGCATTTTGTTTTGCCCCCTTTTTCGTGGATGGGCACTATGTTATGTTTTCCTTTCATGGGCTAGTATCCTTTCTTCTAACCATATGTGCGTTATTAGCTGGTGGATTTGGCGATGTAGTGCGTCTCCCCAATATTTCAGAAGTTCTGCTAGTATCTCGTCAGTTATCTTATTTAAGGCTTGTTGGGTTTCTTCAAAGGAGGGATTTTTGAAGATAAAGAATATATTTCACAAAGTCCGAAAATATTCATTATTTTCGTTATTTTTTAGAAAAAGAAAAAATTGTAGTCCAAAATGCCATAAATTCATCTTCAAAATTAAAAGTCATATTTTTTAATAATCTTCTCTGTCTAAATCATTAATATCTAAATGTTTAGCTTTTTGAGGGAATTTTAAAGCTGTTACAGCAATTCAAAGGAGTGAGCTCTGGTGGGACTCTGACCGTGTTATCGAGCCCTAGGTTGTAACGAGTCCGTTACTTAAATACCCATTTACTGCTTTGTCACTGGAATCCTTTAATTTAATTACAAATTAAATTCATTTTGAAATATTCTTAAACCAAACATTTGAATAACTTCGGTAAATTTTATTTTTAAAAGTTGGCAATAAATCACGCCCTCTGCCTACGGCTCTGATCGTCGTAACAGCTGCAGCGCCATCAGACCGGCACTTGCTTGGAAGTCCGTGAATTGAACAGACGTGTTCAAGGCGACTGAGAGTGCCACGTTTCAGAGTTTGGTTTAAGTTTTATTTTATTTCGAAGAAGCTGTTATTTTGGTGGAAGAAAAACAGTTGGTTATTTTATTTTGTTTTGTTTTTGGTGAAAATACATTAAGTTGGGATCACTCTAAGTCGGTGAGTTAAATTACAAATAAATTATATGTAAAAACACGTCATATCATCCGCCATTGTTGGTGAAATTTAAATCTATTTATAATCCTCTCGCAAAATATAGTCTGATCCACCTATCTATCTATCTGCTATCTTCTATGTACTATTTCATTCATTTCATAAATACCTAAACAGATTACAGTAATAAATTTTTATAATAACATCAAATTTTATTTCTTTACGAGGATGAAAGCCAACAATTATCTATTTCAATTCCATACCGTTTAAACCGGCTAATATTTCCTTGTTTTTTGTCCCATTGTATGATCTATATAGCTTCCATAAAAATCATCTATTTAATATATCCGTTAAAACATTGTCAAATCTAAATTCCAAGGTTATTTTTTTTTTCAGAAACCATAGTTTTTGCGTCAATTTAAAAGCAACTTTGACCTTTCTTGGTTCTTTTTTACTTTCTTGTATGAACAAAGGATTTGTAGTAACACAACTGTGTTTTTTTAGCCAACGTCCGGAATCCAGTGCAGGTCTGGGAAGAAAAAACTTTTTATTTAATTTTTGGGAATTGGAATACAAGAAGTAATTTTTATTTAATGGGTTAAGAAGAATTTCAAGGACTTAATTTAAAAGTACCTCCTTTTTTTATATGGTGTCCAGGTTTGGCGTATCACTCACCTGCGACTAGTTCTCCCAGAGGATTTCGAGGGAAACCTGCAGAAACTAACAGGAAGAACTAATTTTTTTCTATTTAAATATTTGTAGCAACTTTTAACGCCCTCTTCAAGGTTTAACTTTTGTTTCACTTTCAATTTTTTTTTCAAAATATATCCTTAATAATAATTACATTCATTTTTTCTAAAATAATAGTCATTGTAAATTTAGTAAAACATTTATTGTCCACCAAGGGTTGAGATTGTAACTCCCCTGGAATCTCTCGTTATCAGGTTATAGTGTGCACACATATCCGGAGAGGTTTATTTCATTTATTTGATAATTGTAACGTTTATATTATTATATATTTCATTTTATATTATATACTTAACTATTGCATAACCTTAGTCAAAATTTCACATTATCAGGTACATTAGAGGGGAAATTGTTTTAACATTATATTCAGGGTTTTCATTGTAAATATAGATAAGTTAATTGTATATAAGAGGTGTTGGGTTATATTGTTATATATAAGGGTTTAAAATAATTTGTACATAAAATAGGTATTTATTAAAGTTGGGTTAAAACAATTTAAGATTTCACTTGGTACCTATCCTTTAATATTTCAGCAATACAAGATATCTCGGAAGAAACCATTTAACTTCCTGGCGCCCAAACATTCAGTAGAGCAACTTTATCTTTCATCTGTTTATTTCTTGGTAGATTTCTTGTCATTAGTTCTTATATCTTACGGTCACTGTAGGGCATGCAAATTGGCCTAATCCCTCTTGAGTGTCAAGTGGTCATTCTCCTGCATAGTCGCTAGCCAACATTATTTTTGTTATATTTAAATATTCATATTTACACGTTATTTATTTCTTTTATATAATTTATTTCTATCTAATCCCTTCCATCTTCTGTTATTCCAGATATTAATCCGTTGGTGTATCAAGGTACATTTTAGAGTTTACCCTATTGCTACACTGTAGATTTTTGTTACATTTCCCTACTCTCACCCTTCTTATCACATTGTTTCATTAGAAACAATTCATTCTTGTTATATTGGCGCCCCAGCCAATTCACTTTTGTTACAAGGTGACTTGGTATGCTGGAGTATCTCCCAAAAATTTTCGTACACATTTGGACGTCGCGAGTAGTACAGTTTTATGTATGGCCTTATAAAGATGTTCATTTAGACCCATCTGGTTTATGTTCGCTAGAAGATTTTTGGGAATAACACGAGTAACACGAGTATTATTATCCAGATTTACACATACTGCTCACACTCCCTCTAAGGGAAAAATTCACCCATCCCAGATACTTACGGTATTCAAAGGATTGAGCTCTGGTGGGACTCTTTCCGTGTTATCGAGTACTAGGTGACTTGGTATGTTAGAGTATCGCCCAAAAATTTTCATACACATCTGGACCTCGTGAGGAGTATAGCTTTCCATATGGCCTTATAGAGATGTTCATTTAAACTCAGCTGTTTCATGTTCTCTAGGAGGTTTTTGGGAATAACACCAGTAGTAGATAGAACAATAGATACTGTCTGGGTACTTTCCATTCTCCATTGTCTCCTGATTTGTATTTCTAGATCTCTGTACTTGGCGATATTTTCGTTGTATTTAACACTTAAATTATTGGTGTTGGGGTATCGTCACATCAATAAGTGTTGTTTGTCTAGCGCCACTGGTTGGTCTGTAAGCACAGTGTGGTCCCAGTATAGCTTGTATTTGTCATTTTCAAGTATTCTGTCAGGGACGTATTGATAATAAGGAAGATAGTCGGTTTGGAGAAGTCCCAGTTTGTCAGGTAGTTCTTGGTGGATAATCTTTCCTACTGAGTCATGACGTTCTTTATAATCAGTACCGACAAATGCCTGGCAGCCACCGGTAAGATGTTGGATGATTTCGTGGGCTTGGCATCCATATCAGCATTTGTCATTTTGGACTTGAGGATCTTTATTTCAGGTAATTTTTAGTTGGAATAACCTGATCCTAAATGGCAAGTAGGAAACCCTCAGTCTCGGGAAACACCTTTTCTGATGTCAACCAACAGTTCGACGCTGTATAGTAGTCGACATATTCTTGGCTGATCTCATTGAGATGTCATCCATGCAGAGGTTTACTCATCCAGGTGGGCATTTTTTCTTGCTGAGTCAGGTGGTTTATGCGCATTTCTTATTGCCTTAACTTAAGCGGCGTCGTATCATCTACTGCGCAAATTGCTCGATGTAAAGTAGTAGTAAAATGTCTCAGCCTGTACCTGAAAATAAGTTCTTAAATTAGCAATTTGTTTATCCAATTGTTCACCTATATCCGTAAGTCCTCTTCCCCCTTGATACCGCGGTAATGTTGTACCTCTACTCTACGTGGATGATGTTTTTGCACCTTTGTGAGAAGTGTTCTTATTTTTCGCTGAATACCCTCTATATCTGTTTTTGAATACTTTATAATACTAAATGAGTAGCTCAGCGCGGAACAGGCAGACGTATTTAATGCCTTAAACAAATTTTTACTATTAAGGTTTGATCGATTTAGTTGTCTTACTCTTCGAACGAACTCCGAAGTTAGTTCAGTTTTCATTTGTTTGTGGTCAATTTTCCGCGCTTGTTTTACTCCAAGATATTTGTACACATCATTTTCACCCACTGCCTCGATGTTTTGGCCATCTTGCGTATCAAAACCTCCGGGCTGAACCTTTCCTCTGACTATATTTAGTATACGGCACTTGTCTAGTCCAAAATGCATACTGATATCATTTGAGAAATTTTCTACAGTTTTTAGCACCTGATCTAGTTGGTTTCGAGTGGAAGCCATTAATTTTAAATCATCCATATGCAACATATGACTAAGCTTCGCACCAACAGTGTTGTTATTTTTGATGCTAAATCCTGGCATTGTTTTAATAAAACATTATTTTTAACGAAGTTTGGGTACACTTGGAGCAGAAGGGCGTTAATGTATGATTTTAAGTTATCTGCTAGAGTAGGTAATGTCTGATCTGCGTATTAGGTGCATGTCGACTATCAACAAGTTCGACCTCGTAATGGTTGTAATAAAAATTTTCTAGTTTTTTTAACATTAGTTTTCCGAAATCTTCATCATATTTTATGCTCTTAATATAAATACCTTTAAGAGTCCAGATAACAAAATTGTATATGTTCCTTTGGCAAATGTAGAGCTCCCCTGAGCTGATTTGATAATAGTAGTTATGGTTTTTCTTTAGGGACATTGATTTGCCATCATCACTTAACACGCTACAAAACATTTTTATGGATTTGGCTGCCTCTAGTAGTGTATATTCTTGGGCTAAATATGGACACTTAACTTCTAAAATCTTATTGTCACCTACTAACCCGTCAGGGAAAGATCCTAAAAATCCATATTCTGTTTCCAAACACACAAACAATCTGCACTGATTTACTATATTTTTTGTTTTGAAAACATATGCTTCAATAGCTACACTTTCATTCAGTTTTCCATACTCCAACTGTGTTAATAGCGGTAAAGGTTTATAAAGAAGGGATTGAATTAGCTTTCCAAAGTTAATTTTTCTCTAGCTTATCTCACCGAAAGTAGAAGATGTAAGACGAGACTTTCTTTCCTCAAACCAGTTTGGATTATCACTTTGGCCCCTAGCGGATTGCTTTATATATTTACCAATTTCTGGTGTTACTTCCAAAGTTTGTTGCTCAATTAATTCGCGTATTTCATTCTCTGGCAGGTCGAGTTTTTGACAGTGTAATCCATAATTTGTAACACCTTGTTGAGTATTATCATTATGGAGTAACATTCGTCTGGGCCAACCTAATTTTCGCGTTTGTTTTTTTTTCTTATTGTCTTATTTACTAAACGTTTTAAAATATTTGAAGGTGGTGTTTTTTCTATAAACATCTAGTAACCAACTAGGACCAAATTGATAAGCCAAACCAGCAGCTTGACATCTTATATTAAAACTATTTCTACGACTATAAAATGTCGCATTGCTGACGTTATTAAACTTTGCGACTTGTCGCATAAATTGTTCCACTCTGTTGCTAGTCGCATCTTTTATAAGAAAACTTGATTTAGCAGCCTATAATTCGCATTATTCTGAGCCTAGTTTTCGTAGAACTCTTCTTGAAGCAATTATCATTTTTTTCGCCACACTTTACGCAATATTCCTGTTTACAATATTCATGATCTCCAAAGACATGATTGATCGATCACATTCAAAAGATTAGCCTTAAGATTTTCAACATAATGATTTTCTTTTTTTGCATACATGGAGATTAGTTTTCTACAAAACTTTAAAATAAAATTTATACGCGCGCTTGATAATAATTTTTTATGATTCTTTCTAGCTGATTCTTTAGAAATTTCATAATAATGTTGAGTAATATTTTTTGTTAAATGATTGGCAAATTCGATTTTTCTTATTTTACGGCAATAAGGAACCTTTTAACGAATTTTTTAGTGGAGACTGGAATCACCATCACCAATGATATGTTGTATATTGAAGGTTCTGCATGTTTTCACTTTTTAAAAAACCTTCAATAAGTATATCAGCCTACATTGCTGGTAATTATCACTAATACGTTATGCAAGGAACACTTTTGTTTATTTTTTTTGCTTAGACTATCGTCATACAGTCAGACACAAAAGAACTAAGACAGTCATCATTATAATTATTTACCTAAATGCCCTATCAAGATTACATCGATATTAGTAGAACAGGGACACACTCTTCTCGTCTAGGGACCTATCAAAGCATTGATTTATATAAGACATAAAAACACTAGGTCACGGAAAGGAGGAAGTTATACAAATGGTTTAAAACGAAGGTAACAAGATTAACTAAATAATTTTTAGAGAATTATAATGATAATTTGCTGTCTTTTAAAAATTTTATTAAAGAATTGTAAATATCTACAGAGCCAAGTGATAATAAATGTAGCATATTTCAAGGAGCTGCTGTTTTATATTTTAATAAATCATTTATAAGTTTGGATGAGTAGACTCTGTTTTTAGGACAACCAAAAAATATATGATCCATATCGCTTTCCTCTCCACAATGCTCACATTTGTTATCATCCAAAACCTTTATTTTAAATAAGTGCTTTGGATAACATGCGTGTCCGAAACGTATTCTAATAATGGAAGTTATGTGCCTCTTGGAAGCTCTAAAAGACTTGTACCAAGGAAATTTGGGAATATCTGGCTGAATTATCGAGTATCTATTTTGGTTCACAAAAGAGTATTCCTTCCACTGGTAGCTCCACTCTCGAACCAATGTTGACTTGCAAGAAACAATACTGTCAGAAAGCCATTTATGTAAAATGCCACTATCGGTTAAAAGGCTTTCTTTGGCTAATAAGTCGACATATTCATTATGTTCAAATCCTGCATGTGCTTTAATCCAGAGACAATGTACATGGATTCCTTTGGTTAAAAGAGTTTGAATAATATGTTTAATTCTATAAATGTATGGGCAGTCTTGTAAGTTTGGTGGTCCATATTTACCAATGGATTTTAACACTGCCAAGGAGTCCGACAAAATTATAATATGGCCACAATCGACTTCAGCTACATATAATAAAGCTTCATATATTGCAATGGCCTCTGCTGTATAAATCGAAGTTTCCGGGTTTAGCTTGAATTTCTTTTCTATATGTTCCGATGGTATAAAAAAAGCTCATCCGGTTCTATCTGGAGATTTAGACGCATCTTTATATAGAGCTATTGCATTTTTGTATTTGCTTGTTATAGATAGAACAATATTTTTATTTAAATATATATTTTCACTATAATTTGGTACAATAATATCTGTATGTAAAAAGAAAGAAGAGTAATTTTTGAATATGTAGTTCGTTCTATGTATATTTTTTAAAAGTGCTATATTTTGATTATACGCTTCGCAAAGTAAGGGAGATTTCTTTGTTTGCCAATATTTATTTGTCAGGTCATGGCAATTCAAAGTGACTATCTTTTCGTATAGAGATGAGTTCAGTAAGTATACTTTCATTAAATATTTTTTGGACAAAAACCTTCGTCTTATATTTAAAGGAGGTTCCAATGCTTTCAAATATAAAGCTTGTACTGGAGTGGATCTCATGGCTCCTAAACATATTCGTAAGGCTGAGTTCTGTAAAACGTTGATTTTGTTTAGTAGTACGTTACTTGCTGATCCATTTAAAACATTTCCGTAATTCAAATAGATCGTATGTAAGCTTTGTAAAATAATAAACTTACTTCAACAACCGATCCCCACCAAGTTTTATTAATTGATTTAAGAAAGTTGATTCCCTTATTGCATCTGTTCAACATGTCATCAATATGTAACTTCCAGGTCAATTTCTGGTCGAGTATCATGCCCAGATATTTAATTGTATTTTTAAGGGAAAATTGGTGCCCACTTAAATTGATTTTACTGGCATTAGGAAAGTTATGTCTGGTAAATAAACAAACTTGTGATTTACTGCAGGATAATTCGAAACCATATTCTATAAACCATTTGTGATGGAATCCGTACACTTCATTCAGGTTTTCAATGGATTGCTGATATTTTTTGTGTTCTGTATACAAACAGAAATCGTCAGCATATTGTAGAATATTAAATGCAATATTTGTAATAGTGATGTTGTGTAGATCTGCTGTGTAAATGTTAAACAAAGTAGGACTCAAAACGGAGCCCTGAGGTAATCCTTTGTTATTAAGTTTAGGTCCTATAAGAGTATGATTGGCTTTTAAATAAATTATCCTATTTATGTACAGGTTCACAACGTTAGAAGCAAACTGTGCTCGAATATGAAAAAATTTAATCATTTTTTCTTGGAGAATTGTAAGAGATACCGAGTCGTAAGCACCTTCGATGTCTAAAAATAAAGCAGGTACATAACTGTTCCTGGAAAAACTATTCTGAATGTCTACTACAAGGGTTGTTAAGGAATCTAAAGTTCCATAACCTTTCTTAAAGCCATGTTAGTTAGCGGGTAAGGGACTTTGATCCCTTAGCCACCAGTCTAACCTAATTTTAATCATCCGTTCAAGAGTCTTCAATATACATGATAATAATGATATAGGTCGGTAAGCTTCAGGTAATTTAGGGTTTTTCCCGGTTTGGGAACAGGGACAACTATAATACGCTTAAAATCGATTATGCCTTTACCCGCAATAATTAACTGGTTAAATATATTTAAAAGTAATTCTTTTGCGTTATCTGGCAATTTTTGTATCATAGGATATTTGACGGCATCATATCCTGGCGAGGTACTAACGCGATTATCAAGGTCAAACTCTAATTCAGTTCTTGAAAAAGGTGTTAAGAGAAAATGATTCTGATCAGATGAGAGAGTTTCAGATGGCATTACATCTATCTGGTTATTTACGTAAGGTGGAGCTATTTTATCAAAAAAGTCGTCTACCCATGAGTTACTTAGAGGCAGTGGAAAGTTTACTTTTTTCCTGTTCATTTTCCTTGCTTGGTTCCAGATAAGACAGGTTTGTTGGAAGTTTGTTTATTTAATTTTAAACACCATTCAACCCAACTTTGTTTGGCCTTTAATTCCAGGAATTTTTTGACACGAGCATTCACTTCTTTGCATTTACAAAAATTTTCAAGAGAAGGATTTTTTTTGTAGTTTACTAATGCTTTCTTCCTTTCCGCAACGGATTCATCAGATTCCAAATCCCACCATGGAGCGGGAGTACGTTTACATTTAAATGATTTATAATGGCAGATTGATTGTTTAGAAGCTTCATTAATACAGTCAATAAGAAAATTATATTTTTCTTGCGTGTCTGAGTAGGCGTGAGGGTTGTTAGTTAATAAAGTTTCAATAAACTGAGAGTATAACGACCAATTGGCTTTTTTAACGTTCCACTTACTGCTGGGATAAATGATATTCGCATTAGTTCCCAAGATATCGATTACAACCCTTATAACGAAGTGATTTAATCCCAAAGTATCAGTATCTACAGACCACGAAATGTTATCAAAGAGAGGTGAGCAAAAAGTGACATCTATCATGGAATCTGTGTTTCCTGGTCTCGTTTGGCAAGTTGGTTGTCCATTATTCATTACCACATAATCTAGATTCTGAATTGTCTCCACAATTTGATGGCCTGTTTAATCATTTTAAGATAAGCCCCACAGAGAATTATATGCGTTCATATCTCCTCCAATGATACAAGGGTGTTTTAATTGAGGAAATAATTTATCCCAATCTTCGGTGTTAGTTTTAGCTTTGGGACACCTATATAAGGAGAGTAAAGTTAAATGACTTTTATTATAGTTGATTTTAATACCACAAGCAAGCAATTCTTTACTATAATTTTTTTTAATTTTTATGTTTTCAAAGGGAATATCAGTTTTAATTAAAATAGCAACTCCGGAATAGCCGTCATCCCGATCTTCGCGTATTACGTTATAACCTCTATAACTATAAACAACATCCCGTTTAAACCAGGTTTCACTTATTAAAGCTATATCAATATCTTCGGTTATTAAAAAGTTGAGTAGGCTACTTTTGTTACCAACAGCTGATCGAGCATTCCATTGTATTATTTTGAGTTTAGCTTTGAAAGTAATTAGACTAGTTATTTTTTAAAAATATTATCTAAAACATTATTAATACCCTTGGCTAACATATTTATATCAAGTGTTTTTGCCTCTTCGAAACAATTAATATTTTGAATAAAACCTGAGAAAGGAATTACTAAAGAATCTACTAATTTATTTTTATCATTGTCTACATTTGAAAAACTTTCCTTGTTTAAGGGTGTTAAAGGTTGAGATGGTCCAAATCTGAAAGGGATGTGAGGAGATGTAGGATATTCGGAAGTTGGAGATGATACGTTTCTTTTTTTATTTTCCCTATAATCAGTGCTTGATTTACTACAACTTGGCTGATTAATATTTTTGGTTTTATGTAAATGAGGCCTCAATAGGTTGAAATAAGCAGGTATAATAACTTCAGATGTGTTAGTTAATTTTGGAAATTCTGTATCTGAATTTGACAATATTTCAAATCTGTTATTACAAATAAGACCAAAAAAAGAAGAATCGTTTAATTTTTTGGCCTCCAAATATGAAATTTTATGTTCAATCGTCATGATATTTTTTATTTTTTTTTTGATGTTCGAAAAAAGGACAGTTTTTAGAAATCAATATATGCTTATCACTTGTGATGCACAGTGATAAGCATATATTGATGATATAGTGATACAGTGTATGCAATACATTTTTTTTTTCATCACATGTATGTGTAACAGTTTTAATTTCTCCACATCGTATGCAGTATTCCTGTGTACCTTTACATTGTCTAAAAATGTGTCCAAATTTGAGGCATTTATAACATTGTGTAACTTACCTAACAATTTTTCAACTTGAAAATATAAATAATTAATTAACATAGTTTGGCAAACAATTGCCTTCAAATGTAATTATAACATTACGTCTAGGTACATATTCAGTATTTCCATCCTTTTCTATTTTTCTGTGCATTATTTTAATATCAATAATTTGTGAACTAGAGGTCATATATTTTTTCAAATATTCAATGTTATATTTGGTATCGACATCACGTTTCAGCCCTTTGATTTCTAAGAGGTGATTGGGAATGTACGCCTTTAAATTATCGTCTTTTAAATGACTGTTACTGACTAATTTATTTGCATCCAAAATAGATTTGAGGATTACTTTAACATGGTTTCTTCCTATACTTTTAATTTCCTTAATATGGTTTACCTTTATTTTTTGATGTAAAATATCACCCACAACCATAGGGTGCAATCGGCCTATATTTTGATCATTGGTCTTTTTAACATATGCACAACAATTTTGAAAGTCGTAATTATTAGAGTTAATATTAAAAAGTTTTACTTCCCTTGTAGCAGGAGAAACGGTGGTATTAGTTCCTGTATCCATAACTTGTTCACTAACACTAACAACTACAGAAGTATTTAGTTCGCGCATTGGCATCTTATTAGTTGGCGTCTTATTAGTTAAAAAGTGAATATTTTCACTTTTTTACACTTTTTTTACTATTTTACTGCAATATGTAAATATTTTTAAACGCGACGAAATTAAAATATTCTAATTGTCACAAAAACTGGGAGTTTAACGACTTTATCGATAAACACGTCTACCCGCTATCAATGTATCGCTTTGACTGCAATTTTGTTTATAAATACTAAAATAATTAACTAAAAACGCCTAAATAGGTTTTTAAAACTAAATAGGTTTTTTATAGATATCTTCTTCTTCTTCTTCTTCAGCCTTCATTTATCCAATGTTGGACATAGGCCTCCTCCAATTGCTTCCACGCTTCCTATCTTTTGCAATTCTCATCCACTGCTTTCCAGCTACAGCAGTTATATCGTCTATTCATCTCTTTTTAGGTCTTCCCACGCTTCTTTTTGTTTCTCGAGGTCTCCAGAATGTCACTTTATGAGACCATCTGTTGGTGTCTTGTCTTACTACATGTGCTACCCATTGCCATCTCAATGTCGCTATTTTTCCCATGATGTCGGTAACTTTAGTTCTTCGACGTATTTCGGTGTTAGGAATTTTGTCTCTGAGGCTTATATTTAACATGGCCCTCTCCATGGCCCGTTGAGTTACTCTTAATTGTTCTGCCATTTTTCTTGTTATTGCCATAGTTTCCAATTTTATAGATATATTACTTATAAACTGTAAATTTTATGATACCGTACTTTCAAAATAAAAGTTGCAGTATCTAATATTCTGTAACTCTGTAAGTTTCAGCATGACTAGTTCAAAATTCAAACCGATAACATTCCTATTAAATTTTGTTATAATATGCCAAAGTGATCCAAAGTAATTGATATGGCAACCCTGTTAGTATGACGTTTCGTTTGAAGCGTTTCGAAGCCGAACGTAATGCTATCTATCGATGATAAATACTACCATAGCTTCAGATGGAGACATCTCCCTATATTAAAAAATTGAAGGCCGCAGTTCAAGACATAATTCTTGTTTAACGAGATTTTTCATATGTAAAAATATTTAACGTTTTATTGCAAATCTTTTCGACTTTTACAGTTTTATATATGTTGTTATTAAAAATGTTTTTCGGTTTCTTACCGGAAGCTTTATTATAAGCTGAAGCGTATTATTTTTTCCTATTGGGACAAAACTGTAAATTCAAAATTTTTTTAAAAATTCGTAAGTATTTCTTATAATTATATCTTGATGCTGTAAAAAAAATTAACAAAATCCTATGTTTGTTTTCCCGCTTTATACTTGGAAACAAGTAGTTTTTTGAGTTTTTTTTTAAACGAAAACATGAAGTTTGCTTAAAAGTAGTCAAAATACTTCTAGTTATCACGTATACCTTCTTAAATGTTTTCAAATTTTTTGAATTTGAAGTTTGTCTTTTGGGGAGTGCAGATCATCCTTAAGGATAATCAACGGGTCTGGCTTAACTGTAAAATTTTGTGAGGTTGAATCGATAAAAAGTTTTGAAATTTTTTATATTGGTTTAACGTTTTAGAACTTTACGAACAAACCGAATTTAATTTGGAATTGCGATGAGACTGGATTATCGTATGTAGTGAAACCTTCCAAAGTTGTATTCGGCATTGGTAAAAAGTATGTTTATAAAAGATCCTACGCTGAACTAGGTCAAACTCAAACTATGTTAGCATGCATTTATGCTGATGGAACATGGATTC
The DNA here is from genome assembly GCA_918026665.1 of Diabrotica balteata. Lineage (NCBI taxonomy): Eukaryota > Metazoa > Arthropoda > Insecta > Coleoptera > Chrysomelidae > Diabrotica > Diabrotica balteata. Next base: position 77,354,073 of record OU898284.1, read on the forward strand.
CTCCTATGGTAATCTTTAAAGGTGTTAGATGGAATGATACACTTAAAAATGATGACCTTCCCAACGCATTAATAAAATTATCTCCTAAAGGATAGATCAATTCTGAATTGTTTTTGGAATAGGTAAATTTTTTTATCAAAATACTTGCAATATATATAAAAGATAAGCTATCTCAAAATATAGATAATGACATAGGGGAATATCAATGTGGATTCAGAAGAGGGCGCAGCACAGTGGATCAAATTTTCCTACTGCGCTAAATACAAGCAGAAAGCTACGAATATGGGAAACCTACAATGGCCCTATTCATCGACTTTAAACAAGCGTTCGATAGGATAAAACGCAAAGAAATACACAAAGCACTAGGTGGAATGAGAATTAGTGAAAAACTGATAAAAATGGTAAAAGTGACACTACGAAAAACAGAGAATAGGGTTAAAATAAATGGCGAAGAAACAGATAAGTTTGAGGTCAGTGAGGGGGAGCGACAAGGAGACCCAGTGTCATCGCTGTTGTTCAGTATCGTCCTCGAAGTTACCATCAGAGAAGCTGGAATCAACAGGTCAGGACTTATATATCTAAGAAAACACCCATGCTTAACATTCGCTGACGACATTGTACTGATAGCCAGAAGTACGCAAGAATTAAAAGAAATAACAAAAAGATTAGAAATGAAAGCGAGAAAGAAAGGGATGTACATAAATGAAGAAAAGACCAAATATATGGAATGGACAGAAAGAGATTACCTACAAGAACAATATCTGACAGTAATAACAGATGAAAAAACATATAAATTCGAAGAAGTAGAAATATTCCAGTATTTAGGAGCGACATTCACGAGAAGACCAAATATGAAGGAAGAAATCCAAGCGAGAATTATGGCCGGTAACCGTTGTATTTTTGCCCTAAACAATTTATTAAGAAGCAAAAACATATCTAGAAGGGCTAAGATAAGAATATATAAGACAGTAATAAGACCTATTGTATTATATGCCAGTGAAACATGGACAATGAACAAATCCGAGCAAGTCCTGCTGCAAGTTTGGGAAAGAAAAGTCCTAAGGAAAATATTTGGAGGTAAAATATGGAATGGTATATGGATAAAAAGATCAAATATGGAATTAGAGGAGATGTATGGAGAACCGAATATCGTAGGGATCATAAAGTCACAAAGTCTGAGATGGTTGGACACATCCAAAGGATGGGAAACACGAGACTGCCAAAAAGAATGCTAATGGGAGGAATAGGAGGGAAAAGGAAGAAAGGCAGACCGAAAACCAGGTGGAAGAAGGATGTTGAAAAAGACATAGAAAAACTTAAAATACCAAACTGGAAAAATAAAGCAACAAACAGAAAAGAATGGAAAAGAATAGTAAACCAAGCCATGGGCCTTCTAGGCCTGGAGAGCTAAATTATATATATATATATATATATATATATATTTTTTCACTACGATACCGCCTGAACGTCCTGTAATCTTGTTGATAGACTCTTATTCTGTCCACATTGGAGCTAAAGTTTTGAAAATAGCGAAAGATAATCAAGTTTACCTATTTACTTTCCCAGCTCATTGCACTCATCTATTGCAACCACTTGACGTGGGACTATTCAAGCCACTTAAGACTTACTAGCGCGATAGCATAAATCGTTATATGAGCAATAACCCTACGGATACTCCAAATCGTAGCAACTTCTATTTCATTTTGAATCCAGCTTACATAAGCGCCTTTACAAAGAAAAACATTGAGATTGTTCTTAAAAAACAGGTATATGTATTAAAACGGAGATGTTATTCCAAAAGAAGCATTACGGCCTTCATCTTTAACTGACAACACTTCAGGGCCCTGATTCTAATTGAGATTTCGACGTCGATATGGCGACGTCGAAATGCGACTTTTCGAGCCTAGTGGATTTCAGCTGAACTTACCAAAGGACGTCACTAATTTTCGATTTATCGAAATTAATTTCAACTTCAAAAAAGTGGTTGACATTTCATTTCGAGTCGAAATTAATGTGCCATGACTGGCTGGACGTGGACTGGGAGAAGTGAGATTAGGTTCAGTTTAGGCGGTGTGTTTTTGTTTGATTCTTGCAAGGAAAACTGAGGCAAAAAGTATTAATATGCATTTTATGGCATTATAGGCGTTTTATGAGAAATTGTATGTGATTCGGCACATAATTGGTCGAAATTTTGACACGTATAAAAATAGCACTTCAGTACCTGGGGGCCCCAAGCCAGATGCTACTGATTATTTTTTAAAATACTATGGTGTAAAAATTAAAGAAATAAAATGTCCCAATATTAAAACTAAATTGGAAACCACAATTTTTAATGATATTCAACAGGCTCTAACAGAAGATAGAAATAATAAATAATTTGGTTGTAATGATTTATTTGTTCTTTTTACAAATTATGTGTTTGAATGGCATGTTCTTGAAATTCTACTCTCTTATTTGGAGATAAAATAATCTTTAAACTCATCACGAATTTTTAGAGCGGTTATGTATTGTTTTTAGTAATACATCTCCTACTTTCACTAGTTCCGATGCTATTTGATCCAATCCCTGTGATTTATTGTTTTTCAATTTGGCTACTGCTGTTCAATCTTGGTTATTGTTGGTGCCTGGTGGACATTTTTGTCTGATGTCTGCTTGGTCTATTTGTATTTCAAAGTTCTCCTCCAGTCGCCATTATGACATAAGTTTTACGTTTTTGCGCACAAATTGGCGCATTTCTTGTAGAAATGCGCCTTAAGAAGAATGTTACGGGATACTTAAAATCCTTTTTCACTAAGTGATGCTCAATTTAGGCAGCAATTTCGCCTTAATAAACAAGCTGCAAATTATTTGATAAGGATATTAGAACCATATTTGGAGGGGAGGGTGTTTATGCCTCTAGGAGACCCAAAATGTTTAGAGTAAGTATTACTAAGCTGCAGTAAATTTAAAAATATAGAATATAACCACTAAGTCAAAAGCCACCATAATTTCTTTTTGGTTCACAGACAATTTAGTGCCACCATCACCGACAGCCTCTCCATTCATTTTTTTTCAATTCAAAATATAATAATTGAGAATGGCCACTAAAAATTTAACAACTCAAACAAGAAACAAAAGGCTTAACGTAAACAAAACAAACATTTAACAAGCGTTGTGCAGCGTGCAGCCAATAAACAAGACGGCCAATCCAAATTCTGAGCAGTGTCATATTTTTTAATAATCTTCTCTGTCTAAATCATTAATATCTAAATGTTTAGTTTTTTGAGGGAATTTTGAAGCTGTTACAGCAATTCAAGGAGTGAGCTCTCGTGTTCATTTAGAAAGATGTTCATTTAGACCCAGCTGTTTTATGTTCGCTAGAAGATTTTTGGGAAGAACACGAGTAACATCAGTATTATTATCCAGATTTACACATACTGCTCACACTCCCTCTAAGGGAAAAATTCACCCATCCCAGATACTTACGGTATTCAAAGGATTGAGCTCTGGTGGGACTCTTTCCGTGTTATCGAGCTCTAGGTGACTTGGTATGTTAGAGTATCGCCCAAAAATTTTCATACACATCTGGACGTCGTGAGGTACAGCCTTCTATATGGCCTTATAGAGATGTTCATTTAGACTTAGCTGTTTCATGTTCTCTAGGAGGTTTTTGGAAATAACACCAGTAGTAGATAGAACAATAGGTACTGTCTGGGTACTTTCCATTTTCCATTGTCTCCTGATTTATATTTCTAGATCTCTGTACTTGGCGATCTTTTCTTTGTATTTAACACTTAAATTATTGGTGTTGGGGTATCGCCACATCCATAAGTGTTGTTTGCCTAGCGCCACTGGTTGGTCTGTAAGCACAGTGCGGTCCCAGTATTGCTTGTAGTTGTCATTTTCAAGCATTTTGTCAGGGACGTATTGATAATAAGGAAGATGGTCGGTTTGGAGAAGTCCCAGTTTGTCAGCTAGTTCTTGGTGGATAATTTTTCCTACTGAGTCATGGCGTTCTTTATAATCGGTACCGACAAATGCCTGGCAGCCACCGGTAAGATGTTGGATGATTTCTTGGGCTTGGCATCCATATCAGCATTTGTCATTTTGGACTTGTGGATCTTTATTTCAGGTAATTTTTAGTTGGAATAACCTGATCCTAAATGGCAAGTAGGAAACCCTCAGCCTCCGGAAACACCTTTTCTGATGTCAACCAATAGTTAGACGCTGTATAGTCGACATAGTCTTGGCTGATCTCATTGAGATGTCATCCATGCAGAGGTTTACTCATCCAGGTGCGCATTTTTTCTTACTGAGTCAGGTGGTTTATGCGCATTTTTTGTTCCCTTAATTTAAGCAGCGTCGTATCATCTACTGCGCAAATTGCCCGATGTAAAGTAGGTGTCTCAGCCTGTACCTGAAAATAAGTTCTTAAATTAGCAATTTGTTTATTCAATTGCTCACCTATATCCATAAGTCGTCTTCCCCTTGATACCGCGGTAATGTTGTACCTCTACTGCACTGCGTGGATGATGTTTTTGCACCTTTGTGAGAAGTGTTCTTATTTTCCGCTGAATACCCTCTATATCTGTTTTTGAGTACTTTATAATACCAAATAAGTAGCTCAGCGCGGAACAGGCAGACGTATTTAATGCCTTAAACAAATTTTTACTATTAAGGTTTGATCGATTTAGTTGTCTTACACTTCGAACGAACTCCGAAGTTAGTTCAGTTTTCTTTTGTTTGTGGTCAATTTTCCGCGCTTGTTTTACTCCAAGATATTTGTACACATCATTTTCACCCATTGCCTCGATGTTTTGGCCATCTTGCGTATCGAAACCTCCGGGCTGAACCTTTCCTCTGACTATATTTAGTATACGGCACTTGTCTAGTCCAAAATGCATACTGATATCATTTGAGAAATTTACTACAGTTTTTAGCATCTGATCTAGTTGGTTTCGAGTGGAAGCCATTAATTTTAAATCATCCATATGCAACATATGATTAAGCTTCGCACCAACAGTGTTTTTATTTTTGATGCTAAATCCTGTCATTTTTTTAATAAAACATTATTTTTAACGAAGTTTGGGTACACTTGGAGCAGAAGGGCGTTAATTTATGATTTTAAGTTATCTGCTAGAGTAATGTCTGATCTGCGTATTAGGTGCATGTCGACTATCAACAAGTTCGACCGCGTAATGGTTGTAATAAAAATTTTCTAGTTTTTTCAACATTAGTTTTCCGAATTCTTCATCATATTTTATGCTCTTAATATAAATACCTTTAGAGTCCAGATAACAAAATTGTATATGTTCCTTTGGCAAATATAGAGCTCCCCTGAGCTGATTTGATAATAGTAGTTATGGTTTTTTTTAAGGGACATTGATTTGCCATCATCACTTAACACGCTACAAAATATTTTTATGGATTTGGCTGACTCTAGTAGTGTATATTCTTGGGCTTAATATGGACACTTAACTTCTAAAATCTTATTGTCACCTACTAACCCGTCAGGGAGAGCTCCTAAAAACCCATATTCTTTCTCCAAACATACAAACAATCCGCACTGATTTACTATATTTTTTGTTTTGGAAACATATGCTTCAATAGCTACACTTTTATTCAGTTTTCCATACTCCAACTGTGTTAATAGCGGTAAAGGTTTATAAAGAAGAGATTGAACTTTCCAAAGTTAATTTTTCTCTTGTTTATCTCACCGAAAGTAGAAGGTGTAAGACGAGACTTTCTTTCCTCAAACCAGTTTGGATTATCACTTTGGCCCCTAGCGGTTTGCTGCTCAATTAATTTCGCGTATTTCATTTTCTGGCAGGTCGGGTTTTTGACAGTGTAATCTTCAGAAAGATCCAACTGACCCGAATCTCAAAATTAAATCTAACGAATCCCAACCCAAGGAATCTCAAAATTAATTCTAATGGATCACGGAAGTTATAGTCGTTGACCCCATAAGCCAATACTCTAAATCCGATGCGTCAGTACCTGAACTATGATCGACCTGAATGTGAAAATGCAACTTGTTAATTAATATTTATTTTTCCAATGTATAATGTATTTCATTTTATTAATTATAACGCAGTCTGATTTGAATCTTTGTACTGTGAAGTCCGATTTTAATATTATAACTTTTAAGAACGTAATAAAGTTTTCGCATTTGTAAAGTCAATAATTATTTTTTTTTAAATCGTCCCTGAAGGACAGAAACTATTAGTCGGGTCAGTAACAAACACATATGACGCGCAGAATGATGTAGTTCTAAGCGAAAGCAAGGAGTCAGCTGATGCTGAATCCCAAGTTCTTATAAACAGAACCGAATCTTTTCAGATATTTTGTGGTCTTGTTCGTTTGAAATAACGTTGATTCACGGTTGTCAAGACGAGCATATTTGGAGAGCAAAATATTATTTATTTTACTTATAATTATGAGGTGTAAAATATTAATTAAAAACTATAAACTTATAAATTATTGGCAAAAAATGAATATATTTGTTGGCTGTCCACGTGATTTTTTTGGTTATTCTATTTGTTTGTATTTCTTGTATTTTGATCACTTTTAGAAAAACTAGAAGAGGTAACTAATTTCTAATTTTATTATAAAATAAATCAATTTTTTAAAGTTAAATATAAAAAGATAATTTCACTGGTTTTTGAACTTTTTAGTCTATTTCTTCTTTCTGTTACTATTTGCCCTGTTTTGGAAAATATCCTTTCACAGGGAACAGATGTTGCCATAATACATAACCTTTTCTTAACTAATTCATACAGTTTTGGATATACGTTTTTTCTTTGGAACCACCATAATAATGGGTCTTTTTCTCTTCCAATTAGAGGTTCATTGATATATTTATCAACCTCTAGAGTTACTGTTGCCGAAGGATTATGGGGTTCTCGAACTTTTTGAACTTTTTCGTCAAAGGCTTTCCATAGCCTATTACCTGGTTCTAAAGGAATGTTTTCCAGACGTTCATGGGGTACACTTAAAACTAAATTTTGTTTTGAAGTAGCTAATAATTTCTGTTTAATCGTTTGAATTGATTGATCCGCTTTTAGCTGGTCTTTAAATCCATATTTCTTGAAGCGAGGATCTAAAATAACCGTTTGAGCTACAAGTTCGTTGCTTTCGATGTTTTTAAACCGTTCTTGAATTTCTTTCAAAAAAAAACGTCGACCATTTTGTGTATGTTGCTATCCAGGGTAGCATTTGTAAATTGTTTTATATGAGTGTCCATTGCAGTAACAAATAATGGTGTTTTGGATGTGGATACATTTTCTTCGGCACTTATTTCAATTATCACATCGCTAAAAATTTTAAGAATTTTAATAGCTTGATTTGCTATTTCCCAATTTGTATGTAATAATGTGTGATCATATTGTAGTATAGCTAAAGTCGATAAAATAGCATCTTTTCGTTGGCAGAACCTGTTTAGCATATCCAGTGAAGAATTCCAACGTGTGCATACATCAAGTTTTAATTGTTTGCCCCATTTGTTCTTGTATTTGATGTAACTTAGAAAGGGCATGCGAACTTCGTTTGAAAAATTCCACTATTTTTCTAATCTTAACAAGTGTATTTTCGATTTCTTTAAGACCTTTTTGTGTAATTAAATTTACGGTATGTTTAAAACATCCCAAGTTACGCCAATTTCCCTTCTTTATAGCTGCAACAATATTATGTGCATTATCACTGATTATGTCTGATATTTTGTCTTGAATCTCCCATTCTTCGAATTTGTCTTGCAAAAGACTATTAAGTTAATAGCCGTGTGACGATCGGTCAATGCAATACAGTTCAATAAATTTGAGCAAAGTGTCAATGTGCAATGTGTCAATTGATGAACGTCATGTTCATGACTATCATCAAGCCAATGCGCAGTTATGGCTACAAAGTTTTCATTATTAATGGACGTCCAACTGTCAGACTACATGATTTTAGTAAAAGTTTGTGGTATTAAGCTATTTGATAAGGTTTTTCGGCTGGGTAGAGTATATCCAGGACATAACATTTTAAACGAATTTTTAAATTTCATGTCTTCTACAATAGAAAAAGGCTAAAAATCTTTTACCACCATCCTTACCAGTTGATCATCAAATTACTTACATTTACTAATCGGTACAGGTTTAATATTTACTATAAAATTGTCTAGTTTTTCTTGTCTTGCTCTTTAAGTATATAGTTCGACTCCAGCAGTCGAACAGTGCAGACGTGCCAAGTGAGAAGAGCGACACCGCCGAGGAGCTGCAACGACCAAGTCCGAGCTGAACTTGTTAGTTCAAGCCGTGAATGTAAGCACGGCAGCGGTGACTTGGCGTTAACAGCGCCTAGGCCTGAATAACAGAGGCAAAACCTTACGTCGTAACTAGGTTAGCCGGGGAGATTTGTTTTTTAAATCAAATCTTCACGGAGGCCAAAATTGCGGCGTAGGGAAGTGAAAAAGCATACGGGCTTTGCCCGTCGGGATACTCTCTGTGCCTCCGTTGGGATGACACTGTGGGATATAGTTTTTTAGAATTCTATATCTGGCAGACACGGCCCCAGGGTCAGAGAGTTGAGAAACGCAAGAGGACCCCGCTCTAGTTCTGCCTAGAGCGTGAACAACCGCGTTAGGTCACTGGGTGGCACCCAAATCCGTGCTGGCAACGGGCCAGACGGACAACAAAAAAGCCTTCTTTCAAATTTTTTGATTAGGCCCCGCCCCCCAATGGACCGTTCACGGTCTCCGCCGACCCGTAAGGCGAACCCATCCAGCCCCGATGGTTGCCGTGAGAGGAAACTCCACGGTAACATCTATAACGCGCTACTGTCCCACGACGCTTCCGACGGACACGAAACATCTACAAACTATGATGTTTTCAAAGACCTCCCCGTAGATGACTGGGAAGTCCATGCCACGGACGAATTCAAGCGTCCAAGACAAAGAAAAGGAGGACAAAAGCCCGTGCGGAGGGAAACCGCACAATAGAAGAAACAACGGACGACGAAACGCCAAAAGCTGAAAGAGGATCAGGAAGAAGAGCAGCGAGGACGAAAAGTCTGAACTGCAAACACTAAAGAAGCTCCTACAAGAAAAGGAAACAGAAAACAATGCCCTCAAAAAGAAGATAGAGGAGTTACAAAATATAATTGTAAACTCCCAAAAGTCCATAATCGACCATATGGACAAAAAGTTCGACCAGCTCGAGGGCAAAACTGAGGTAACCCTGGAAAAACAGGCACCGAAGAATAAAGAAGATAACCTGGAAAACCAGGCCATAACCAAGAAGAAGGCTACAGGAGCAATCCCAAAAAACAAAAAACAACAAGAGGAAAAGCCCAAAGAGGCAACAAAACCCAAGAAAAAAGAAGATTTCCCCCCACTCACCCCCACCAAACCCCAAGAAGGTGCACAGGATAGTGATGCGCAAGTTGATCGGCACTCTCCAACACCGACACAGATGGACATAGAAGAGGTACCTAAGAAAACTTGGGTACCAAAGCCACCTGTAATTAAATTACAGAGTGTTAACTACACAGGGGCCATACTAAACATCGCCCAAAAAGAGCAAGCGATAACAAACAACAAACTGTCCAGAAGCGGCCGAGAAACGCTTATCCAAGCAAAAAGCCCTGAAGATTACAGGAAGATGGTAAAAATCATTGAAAAATTCAATGAGGAGACGAAAATCCAGTGGATAGCATTTCCACTGGAGGAGGACATAAAACCAAGAATGGTTTTAAGAGGGCTACCATCTTCATCAGACCCAAAGGGTATACACGATGAGATATTGGAAGACCACAATATTGGAGTATTGTCGGTCAAAATATGATATCGAGGAAACCCGACAAAAGGAACTTGCCCATGTTCGTTATGACGGTGGAACGAGAGGATGTGGAAAAACTAAAGCGCATCACTAATCTGATGCACATGAAAGTCAGAATAGAGGAGCTAAGAAAAGCAATAGGGCCCACACAATGCTTCAACTGCCAGGGCTACCACCACGCACAAAGGGCGTGCTTCAAAGCACCTCGATGTGTAAAGTGCGGCGAGGAGCATGAAACAAGGAGCTGCACGATGCCAAAAGAGCAGAAGGCAAAATGTGCCAACTGCAAAGGCCAACACCCGGCCAACTTCAGAGGCTGTCCCAGATGTCCAACCTGGGGCAGACAACAACAACAGCGAGAAAGGCCAGTAACGCAAAGCAGGCCACAAACAGCTCCCACTGGGCTATCCTACGCCCAGGCAGCGAAACCCCAAGAGAATGAGAAAACCATCCTCATCTCGAAACAGCACCAAGACGGCCTAGTGAACTCCGTAAAGGAACTACTCACTAGGGTAGTAAATGAGGCGATAAAAGATTTCAAGTTAGCACTGAACTAGTGCAAACTAATAGGGGATACTTGAGGATAGGCTCCTGGAATCCAGGGGGTATAAGGACCAACCAGAATATTCTGGACGAACTGGTCAATAGATACGAAATGGACGTCGTAGCCATTCAAGAAACAAAACTACGAACAACGTTAATATCAAATTCCCAGGATACGACGTATACAGGAACGATAACACAGCGAGAGCAGGTGGCACAGCAATACTTGTGAAAAAAGGCATAAAACACACTAGATTATTAACACCGCAACTAGTAACTATGCAAGCCACAACAATAAGATTAGAAATGAGGCAAGGAGAAGTCAGAATTACCTCCGCCTATGTAAGACCGCAAGATCCGCTGATCGACGACGATCTAAATATGTTCCTAAACGACGAACCCTCAATCATCATAGGAGACCTAAACGCAAGATCCCCTAACTGGAATGATAGAGCTACGAACAGAAATGGAAGACTACTAAACGCGTACATAGAAAATAACGAAGAAGTTATGGCAATGGGCCCCACAGACCCAACGCATTACCCAGGTAACGCACTTCCAACGCATATAGACATAGTAGTTGCAAAAAACCTAGGACTACAAACAGAACTACAAACACTAAACGAAGGTACAACTGACCACAACCCCATCCTATTAGAACTAGGAACGTGGGAGGAAGAAAGCACAACCAAAAAGATCAAAAAGAAAACAAAGTGGACAAACTTCAAGAGACTCGTGAGCACCGGAATAAACATTGTCCCAGTGATAGACAATCCACGAGAAATAGAAGATAAGGTCCTAGAGTTGGAAAACATCATCCAACAAGCAATCAGGAATAGCACTACTGAACAGGAAGTAGTAATGCAAACGGGCAGATTCAAGGATATACCTCAAGTAATAAAAGACTTGATAAGGGAAAAAAACAGAGCTAAACAGACAGCAAGAAGAACAAGAAACCAAGCAGACAAAAACAGAGCAAATCGATTAAACAGAGAGGTCAAAACAGCACTACAACAACACCGTAGTAAAAGCTGGGAAAACCACATAAGGGACATGGAAGATCAAAGTCCAAATATGCAAAATATTTGGAAACTGCAAAAAATCCTACGAAGTGACAGAAAACCAATTCCCCCACTACACGGAGAAAATGGTATAGTATACAGCACAGAGGAAAAAGCAGAGGTAATGAGGAGTACTCTCGAGAGAGAGTGTACATTAAATTACCACCCAGACGAAGACATCGACTTCATAGAAGAAGTCGAAAGACAAAGAGAAAGACCGGAAAACCCAAACGAAATTATCCCTCCAACAACACCGGAGGAGATAAATGAGCTAATCAAGAACAGCTCACCAAAAAAGGCTCCCGGTCCAGACCAAATTACGAACAGAGCTCTAAAGTATCTACCAGCAAAAGCCATTGTTTACCTAACAAACATCATTAACGCAATGCTAAGGTTCAAAAAATTCCCAAATAGATGGAAAGAGGCCCATGTCATAATGTTACCGAAGCCCGGAAAAGACAGCACATTCCCACAAAATTACAGGCCGATAAGCTTACTACCAGCAATCAGCAAAATAGTAGAAAGAGTGATACTCAGCAGACTCCAAGCTGAAACAGACAGATTAAACATCATACCAGAAGCCCAATTTGGCTTCAGATCAGAACACTCTAGCGAGCTACAAGTACTCAGACTAACAGAGTACATAGCAGCAGGATTCAATGACAGACAGTATACAGGAGCTGCATTCCTGGACGTAAGTAAAGCTTTCGACAGAGTCTGGCATAAGGGACTATTATACAAAATGAGAGATTACGGGTACAGCGGAGCAATGACAAGGCTGATCTCTTCTTACTTGAGCAACCGCAGTTTCAGAGTCCGGATAGGACAAGTCCTGTCTGAACTCGGGAACCCGGAAGCTGGAGTACCACAGGGAGCGGTACTGTCACCTCTGCTGTACACGATATACACAGCAGACATACCTAGAACACCAGGTACATTATTAAGTCTCTATGCTGACGACACAGCGATAGCGGCCAAACACCGAAATGTAGACATAGCAGTCACCAATCTACAGACAGCGTTAGACGACATTGAAGAATGGAGTCTAAAGTGGAAAATTAAAATCAATTCAGACAAGACACAAGCTGTACTCTTCCAAAAGAGGCGAGAACAACCAGAAGAACAGGTCACAGTGCAAGAAAATCCCATTGAGTGGAAAAGCGAAGCGAAATACCTCGGAGTAATAATGGACAAAGGACTAACTTTCAATAAACACGTAGAAGCCACAGTACAAAAAGCCAACATGGCAAGGGCCGCAATAAGAGGCCTAGCGGGAAGGAAAAGCAAATTACGTATAAAAACTAAAATAAGACTAATAAATAGTATAGTCCTTCCCGTATAACATACGCATCACTTGCATGGGGACACATATGCAACACAACGAAAAAGAAAATACAGGCACAACACAACAAAAGCCTAAGAGAAGCGGTAAACGTACCAAGATACGTAGCTGAAAGATTCCTTTCAGAGAGTTACAGCAAATCAGAGTGACTGACACAATGAAAGAAAAAGCTAGGATAAAATTCGCAGAACTAGAGAACCACCCCAGTCACATCCTACGAGAGATAATGAGGTATGACGCTTTCCACAGATGGAAGCACAAAAGACCAAAACAACAAATATTAGACTAACGCAAAACCAGAGGGAAAAATAAAAAACCCCCCAATAGGGACAAAATATTACAAAAAGCCCAGAGTGAGAAGAAAATCCAATCAAAACACACACACATAAAGAAGACAGTTCGTAGCTCAAATCACCCAGAATATCGCAAATCGCCTCATTCACAGTGGGCCCTGTTGCTCACACTAGGATGCAGTCTACATTGTGGTGACCTACAAAAAAAATCACAAAAAACACAAAAAAAAAAAACGGCTTCGGCCACCAAAAAAATCAAAAAACACTAACAAAAACCGGCTTCGGCCACCAAAAAAAATTAACAAAAACCCCAAAACCCGGCACGTAGGGCCCAACCCCTTGAGCACCAAGTCGCCGAACTGAGCCGGGACTCAGAGCGGAGACTTGAGGCCCAAGTAAGCAATTTTAGTTCGCGGATAAGCTACATTAAGATAAACAGGAATAAAGCGGAGATGCGCTGTCCTGAGTTTTCACATACGGTTAGGAAACCATGTTGGGGTTCAATTACCCAGGACCTCCACATGAAGAGCACTTGGCTGATTGTTGTGCCTCTATAGCGAATCAGATTGCTATAGGGGGGAAAGGGATGGTCTAGAGCATTGGAGCACGGTGGGGTGATTCCTGTTTTTAAAACACGAATTAAAACACCTTGCTCCAATGAATTGTTACACCCGATCGTACTACCTGGGTGAACATGTCTCATAGGCTGGGTTCAATCAAATTGCTTGCTTGCTTGCTTGTCTTGTCTTGCTCTTTTTGCTCTTTCATGAGAATGTTTATCTTGCTGAGACGGTCCTGCTTCATTGTCTCTGTATATTTCAATGCTAAAATAATGAATTATAATTTGAAAAAAAAATGTAAATGAAATTAAAATAACATTACTACCTGGATGCTTTAAACGCATATGTCTTGTAAGGTTTCCAGTTGATTCATTTTGTCGCATTTATCAATGCAAAACAATAATTGCATTTCACTTTATTTTGTGCATTTTTATTTTCTTCTTGGAAAAAATGATTCCGTATCTCATTTTTTTTTTTCGAGATAACATAACTTTTAGTTTTATAAGTAAAACTAATGGGTATTACTGCAAATTTTAAAAATGACCAAAAAAACGTTGAAGATTACTCAAATGAAAGCCAAGTGAAACTAAATCCAGTTATGTAAACTTTTACACAACTTTTATGCCATAAAATATTTCGGGGAAGACCATAAAATGGTATTTGTTCAAAGCAAGTAACATTTATGGTATTCCCCGAAATATTTTATGGCATGGCGTATTATTGGTTGCATAATAATAATAATTTAGTAGAAATACCGACAAGATATTTTGTACATTAAAGAAACCTTAGATAAGTATGCTTAAAGAAACGTTTAGTTGATGATATATAATATAATTAACTTTAAAAAATTAAATTTGAATTTTAAGTTTTATTAGGTAAAATTTAAAGATCCAAGTAAATTTTTGGTTGCCATAACATTTCCTTGTAAGATTGAGTAACAACTACATAATGAGTTGGTAGTCATGGCTAGTGGAGGTCGGTCGTGTGTGGTGTGCTCTGATAATTTTATAGTGAATACTAAGCTTAAAACGTGCGATTTCTGCTGTAAATATTATCACTCGAACTGTGCTAAAGTTAAAGATCAATTTCTTAAGTTTAAACAGGATGCTGTCAATTTTATGTGGTTTTGTAACAATTGTTTGCCCAGAGTTCAAGTTTTTACTAGTGGCAGAAATGATTTATCTGATAATAAACACGAAGAATTATTGGAAAAAACTAGTAAGTTAATTAATTTGTTGGAATTATCGAATTCAATACCTACCAAGAAACATAATTATAATTCATGGTCAGATGTAGTGAAAAATAATAAAATTGAACCATTAATAATAAAACCAAAAAACTTAAATCAAAATAGTTCTGTAACAAAAAGCGTTCTTTATAATATATCAATAATATAACAAATAATATAACAAATTTATAATATAACAAATAATATTAATGTCGCTTTAACTGAAGTAAAACAAGGCACCCAAGGCAAACTGATGATTCACTGTCAAGATAAACAATCCTTGGAAAATCTTTAAAACTACTGTGGAACAGCAACT
Organism: Diabrotica balteata; assembly: GCA_918026665.1. NCBI lineage: Eukaryota > Metazoa > Arthropoda > Insecta > Coleoptera > Chrysomelidae > Diabrotica > Diabrotica balteata. Next base: position 77,369,207 of record OU898284.1, read on the forward strand.
TGGTTGATGAATATGATATTAAAATTGAAAATTGTTAATCCCAAATTAAAATAATTAATGTATCCACAGACGATGTAGACTCTAACGATTTTATAAATAAATTTAAATCCCAAAATTTACCTAAGGATTTAATTTCAGAAGCTAAAATTATACATAAATTTAAGTCAGAAAAAAGTAGAAACGATTCTGTGAATGTAATTGTTGAATTGTCCTCTAGAGAATTTTAATATTTAATTTCAAAAAAGATAGAGTTCATATCGGGTGGAACAGTTACAAATTTTTTGAATTTGTAAGTGTAATGCGATGTTTTCGTTTCTGGAAATTCGGACATTTTATTGAGAAATGTCAAGCCAAACAAGATACATGTCCTTTATGTGCAGGTAAGCATAAAAAAATCAATGCAACAGTACTAATTATTCTTGTTCTAATTGTAATTATGCGAAGGATGTAATCTGATGAAAATGAGATGGTGTTGATACAGGTCATCACGTATTTGATACAAACTGTCCTAGCTATCTCCGACAAATTAATAAAAAACAAAGAGAACATAAATTATCAAAGATAGCAATCAAAAAGTTAGCGTTAATGATCATAATGGTAGAACTGTACTAAATGTTTATTTTTAAAATGTGGGTGGTTTAAGAACAAAGCTTAAGGATTTAAGCCAGGCAAGTGTCATGCGTCGATTACAATGTGATTCTTTTAGTGGAAACTTGGTTAAATTTTGAATTCCATGATGCAGAATTGGAGTTAGAAGGACAACATTTTTAGAAGTGATAGAAATTATAATACTAGTGTCAAAACAACGTGGTGGGGGAGTATTAGTAGCTGTGGCCAAACATTTGGAAGTGTGGTGAGGTTTTTGTTTCCTCAAAATAGTTGTTGAGGCAAATGTTTGTTTCACTTAAGTGTCAAAGTCAAACTGTCGTATTTGGTGGTGTTTATTTACCTCCTGCATCTGATAGGCATGTATATATAGAACACTGTGATAGTATCTGATATATTTATATATATATATATATATATATATTATATATATATATATATAATAAGATTCCCGGGTTGTAAATTAATAATTTGTGGGGATTATAATTTACCTGATGTTTTTTGGGTAAGTAACAGTCTTTATGGTACCACGGTACAGGCTAACCAAAACTCACCAGCTAACGATATATGTAATATCATTAATATTTGTGACTTATATCAGGTCAATACGATATCCACCGGAGAAATGTTTTTCTTGATTTAATTTTTTCTAGCTTTCCTGATATATCTGTTTCTGTACCTCTGGATCCGTTATTTGAGGAGGGATTTCATCATACACCAGTCAATTTTGACGTAATTGTTGATATAAAAGAATGTGTCCTTAATTATGAAGAATACTATTTTGACTTTATAAAAAATGGTGATTTATGTTGCTCTAAATGATTATTTAGCAAAAGTTGACTGGAATTTATTATTTCTTAACAAAAAGCATTAATGACGTAGTTAAAGATGTTTATATGATATTTTATTTTATTTAATCGAATTGTTTATACCATTAAAAAATTTAAAACATCTCATATCCCAAATTGTTTACATCAGAGTTAAAACATTTACTCTTATGAGAAGAAAAAAGCACATAAAAAATTTAAAATGACTGGTGGTGATGAGAACTATTGTCTTTTTTCCGATCTCAAGGGAACAATGTAAAGAGCTTAGCAAGTATTTACAAAGGCGTCATGGGAATGAAATTGAGGCTAGCATTTTTCATAATTCTTGTTCTTTCTGGAAATATATTAATAATAAACGCAAATCTCATGTTCTACCATCGAGTATGAGTTATGGTAATAAAAGTAGTGAAAATGCTTCAGATATTGTGAGTTTATTTGCTGGGTTCTTTTCGACTGTCTATAATAAAGGAAAAATAAATCAGATTCCTAATTTTAAGTACGAAAATTATGTTACTGCTAATAATTATTTAATTAATATTAAGGATATTATTGATAAGATACAGAATAATCCGTGGAAACTGACAGCGGGTCCAGAGGGTATACCAATGTATTTTATTAAAAAATGTGTATTCACTCTTGCTAAACCTATTCAGTTATTATTCAATAAGTCATTAACTTCTTCTACATTTCCTGATTTTTGGAAAGTGAGTTTTTTAAAACCCATTTTTAAATCTGGTCAAAATAATAATGTTGAAAATTACAGGGCTGTGTGTTTGCAGTCTGAACTACCAAAGCTGCTTGATTTTTTTGTTAACCATATGTTAACCTACGATTGTAAAAATTTAATTCTCGGTCAACAACATGGTTTCTATCAAAAGAAATCTACTTGTACAAATCTTATTTTGTATTCAAACTTCATTGTTGATTCTATGGAATCGGGAAACCAAGTTGACTCCATATATGCTGATTTTGCCAAAGCATTTGACAGGATAAATCACGAAATATTAATTGCTAAACTTCGTGGATACGGAATTGGAGATAATTTATTGGGTTGAATCACGAGTTATTTAACAGATCGTTCACAAATAGTAAAATATGGTGATTTTGTTTCTGAAGCGATTAATGTTACTTCGGGTGTACCTCAAGGTTCTTACTTAGGCCCACTTCTATTTAATCTGTTTGTGAATGATATATCATCAGTAATTAATAATAGTGAATTTTTATTGTTTGCTGATGACATAAAGATCTTTAAAGCAATTAAAAATACCTCTGATATGGATGCTCTTCAGTCTGACTTAAATAATTTATCTCGTTGGTGTGACATTAATGGCTTATATTTAAATATAAAAAAGTGCTATAAAATTACGTTTTCCAGAAAATACTAAACCTCAATTATATAGAACATACATACTTAAGGGAGTATCGATTACAGAAGTATATCAAATTATAGACCTTGGAATTACATTTGACCAAAGACTAATGTTTGATAGGCATATTAATAATATTACATCGCGGGCTTATAGAATGCTCGGCTTTGTTCAAAGGAACTCCCGAGAATTTTCAATATTTACTTTCAAAATTTTGTATTGTTCTCTAGTTCGGTCCATTTTGGAATATTGTAATATTATTTGGTATCCATATTATAATATGTATATTGATCAGTTGGAAGTTCAAAATAGATTCCTAAAAATTTGCAGGTATAAAATGGGTTTTAATAGAACTAACTGTGACTATAACTATATTCTTTGTCAACTTAATATGAAAACTTTAGAAACTAGAGAATTTTAGTGTGAATTGCGTTTTTTGCATAAAATTTTTAATGGTTATGTTAATTGTCCGGAACTGCTAGAATTAATTTTTTTTAATGTAAATTCTAGAAGAACACGCTCTCCTGACCTGTTTAGACTAAAGTTTCATCACACTAATTATGGTAAAAGTGAGTCAATCACAAGGATGTTGAGAACTGCCAATAATTTGCAAGATAGTGTTGAATTGTTTAATTTACCCGTGTCGTCGTTCAAGAATAGTTTAAAGAAATTTAGACATTAATGTTATTAATACTTTTTAAAATTGTAATATATGACTACGTTATATGTAATTATATGTGTATATTGTATTTTTGTAGGAAAAGGTTCATCGTAAATAAACAACAAACAACAAATAATGAAATGCTCTATACTCGATATCCACCCCGCCCCGGTAATTTTTGTAAGGAAAAAGGGTTCATCCCTTAAATAAACAAACAAACAAACCAAATAATGACCTAATGCTCTTATACTCGAATATCCACCCACCGCCCACCGCTAAAATTATAGATTTGATTTGTATAATATGATCTGTACTGACCTGACTGACCCGTGACCCGACAAAGTTATCCGGTTCTCTTAAGTGAACCGGAACCGGTGAACCGAATCTCAAAGATGACCCGAAATTCCCGTCACTAACTGAAGGTAATTTTCCGGTAATTATACCGAAGTAATCGGTATAAAGTGTTGCCCACCGTCGTCAGGAAAGCATACCTAGGGACATCATTCGATATAATGACGAATATGTAAACAATTTCAAAATGTATCAACAGTGCGGACCTCTGTTCCCTGACGCGACTGCCGCAGGGTCAACAATATTCAAGATTTAGATAATGAATAGCACTTGTTACGTGATTTAAATTTCAATGACGTTAACTTAAATGAAAAAGATACCATGCAGTTTTGGGCAAATATTTCCAATTTAAAATTAGGAAGCGGTAAAAATAAGTTTGTTTGCCACATTCCAGCGCTTATTTTACCAAGTAAATATAAACAAAACAAAACACAGAAATAGAATGAAGCCGGAAACCTTAGAAGTATTACTTTTAAACAAGTTTAGTATCTTTTAGTGGAAAATGTTTTGTTTTTAAAGTTGACTCAGAATTGTTAAAGAAAAATGCAATTTAATCGACATCTTTCGCTGTTAATTCTGAGTTTTCAGACTCCGAAACTGATTGAAATGGAATCAGGAACTGTCTTGATTTTATAATAGTCAGTTTGCACCAACTATCTTAAATGTCACTTAACAAAGTTTTAAGAACGACGTAACATAATGGGGACGAGCAGCTATATGTGCTAGTTAGTGTAAGATTATTTTATTAAGTGGGAACAATATCGAGTACGTATGGTCTTTATTTTTGCTTTGATGTCGGCTACAGTTAAACCAACGAAATTCAAACCATTTAATAGAGACTTATAAGCATTTTCACGTATGTTTACTTCATGATAATTTTCACTTTTGGTATTCCACAGGCATTCATATTGTTTATATAATTTCAAAAATAATAATGTCTGGTAGCCTTTCCAACGGAAAGTCATATGTTATTGTATTTATTTTATAATTTATTGTTGAAATAAACTATTTAAAACTTTCACAGCGAATGCTAACTCAAAGTAAACAATTCACTCTCCACTGGACGTAAAAATGACTTGTTTAGAGTTGTCAACTCGGATGAATCATCCAAAGTGTTCATCAAAAGTATGAAAGCATTCTACTTCATTCCTCACTTTTAATGTTTACGTTGGATAAAAATGCAATTAACATTTTTCACAATCGATGAATCATCCACAGTGTAAACCAAAAGTAAATGATGTAAAATTCGCTTTAACACGTTGCCTACCGTCAAGGTCTATGTGAACGAGAAAAAATTAATCTGCATGTCAGCGAGGTCTATTTGACCGAAAATTTTTATGTGACTGTGATGCTGTGCTTTATTGCATTACAGCTTCCACTGTCTTGGTTTAGAGTACATTTGTAAATATGAATTGACCGAGCTGGCGTAGACAAAGCCTTGTGACATCCAAGTTTTTGACCCAGCTTTCGGGCTTTTCGGGTTTTTGATCCAGTTTCCGCTAGTACGCTAGTAGTTTGTTTCGCAACGACAACTGGATTTTCTTCTGAGTAACCAATAATATTTTCTATATGTGTTGTTAAGATGTTTTCTTTTTTTTTTCATATGAGTTTTCCAGGTGAGTCTCTTGTCCATATGATAGAATAGAATAGAATAGAATAGAATATTCTTTATTAATCCCATCAGATCACATTGTGATATAGGATAAGTCATAAAATACATAAAGCATGATCAACAAGTTATATAGGACAATTACATAAAACAAAATCAATAAAATATAGATTAATATAAAAATAAAAAACAAAGATATGCAATATAGAGCGCCTCTGAACCCGTCGGTTCTTATTCTCTGAAGTCTTTTATTAAGTCAAAATATTCATTTAGGTTGTAAACGCATAATTGGATCAAGCATGCTTTTAATTTATTTTTGAATTTTGAATATTGTTTTCATTTCTTATATTAAGTGGTAAACAATTATAAAATTTAGATCCTGCAAAATCAGGACTAGTTTCAAAGAGAGTTGTGGAGTGTTTACACACGCTTATCAACCTCCCGTGTCTTTTCGGGTAATTATGAAAGTCAGAGTTTGAGGGTAAAATTTTGAAATTTAGTTTTGACGTGAATAATACACTTATAAATATATAAAGCATGAAAAGTCAACAGCCTGTGTTCAATAAAATATTTACGACATGATTGTCTATTATTAATATTGAATATCAATCTAAGAATTCTCTTTTGAGTTATAAAAACTCTAGAAGAGTTTCTAGAGTTTCCCCACAAGATAACATTATAGGCCATATATGAATAAACCAATGCATAATACACACTTATCAATTGATTGGTATTAACTAGAGTTTTCAACTGAAGGATCGCATAGTAACCCTTATTCATTGTTTTGCAGACTTTAGTGACATTTTCATCCCATGTCATATTACTTTCTAGAATGCTACCAAGAAATAATGTTGCATCACTAAAAGGTATTTCCTCAGAACTAACTGTGATTTTATAACCATGGGATGGCTTTAAAGCGCGAGTAGAACTGCATACAAATAGTTTTCTTTGCATTTACCATTAAAGAGTTCCTTTTACACCAGGTTGCAAATTCTTGTGCTACTAAGTTCATTTTTGATGAGTTCGACTTCTTTTGGCTCGTCAACTACAATTGTTGAATCATCTGCATAAAGAACTATATGGTATGCAGTTAAAAAATGTGTTAAATCATTGACATATAAAAGAAATATTAGGAGTCCCAATACGGAGCCTTGCGGTACACCTCGATCAAGATTAAAAACAGATAACTTCTTATTATCGTTACTAAGAATTTACGATGTTGTAAGTATGACCTTAGCCTAAGTAGTTTACAGTATCTACCATTGGAAGGGGAGCATTGCTGAGTAATATTTGAGGTGAATCGCTATGGCATTAAGTGAATACTATGTGGGTAGATTTAGATTCATTTTTTGATCTTTCACTTCTTAGTTCATTTCTGAACTTTATTTAAGTTTTCTTGGACTTGTTCTGCTGCAACAACAGGATCTGAATGTACCGACATTATTGCGGTATCGTCCGCAAATGTGGCTGTATGTACTTTAATTCTCGGTCAACAACATGGTTTCTATCAAAAGAAATCTACTTGTACAAATCTTATTTTGTATTCAAACTTCATTGTTGATTCTATGGAATCGGGAAACCAAGTTGACTCCATATATGCTGATTTTGCCAAAGCATTTGACAGGATAAATCACGAAATATTAATTGCTAAACTTCGTGGATACGGAATTGGAGATAATTTATTGGGTTGAATCACGAGTTATTTAACAGATCGTTCACAAATAGTAAAATATGGTTTTCTGAAGCGATTAATGTTACTTCGGGTGTACCTCAAGGTTCTTACTTAGGCCCACTTCTATTTAATCTGTTTGTGAATGATATATCATCAGTAATTAATAATAGTGAATTTTTATTGTTTGCTGATGACATAAAGATCTTTAAAGCAATTAAAAATACCTCTGATATGGATGCTCTTCAGTCTGACTTAAATAATTTATCTCGTTGGTGTGACATTAATGGCTTATATTTAAATATAAAAAAGTGCTATAAAATTACGTTTTCCAAAAATACTAAACCTCAATTATATAGAACATACATACTTAAGGGAGTATCGATTACAGAAGTATATCAAATTATAGACCTTGGAATTACATTTGACCAAAGATTAATGTTTGATAGGCATATTAATAATATTACATCGCGGGCTTATAGAATGCTCGGCTTTGTTCAAAGGAACTCCCGAGAATTTTCAATATTTACTTTCAAAATTTTGTATTGTTCTCTAGTTCGGTCCATTTTGGAATATTGTAATATTATTTGGTATCCATATTATAATATGTATATTGATCAGTTGGAAGTTCAAAATAAATTCCTAAAAATTTGCAGGTATAAAATGGGTTTTAATAGAACTAACTGTGACTATAACTATATTCTTTGTCAACTTAATATGAAAACTTTAGAAACTAGAGAATCTGAGTGTGAATTGCGTTTTTTGCATAAAATTTTTAATGGTTATGTTAATTGTCCGGAACTGCTAGAATTAATTGTTTTTAATGTAAATTCTAGAAGAACACGCTCTCCTGACCTGTTTAGACTAAAGTTTCATCACACTAATTATGGTAAAAGTGAGTCAATCACAAGGATGTTGAGAACTGCCAATAATTTGCAAGATAGTGTTGAATTGTTTAATTTACCCGTGTCGTCGTTCAAGAATAGTTTAAAGAAATTTAGACATTAATGTTATTAATACTTTTTAAAATTGTAATATATGACTACAGTTTATATGTTAATTATATGTGTATATTGTAATTTTTGTAAGGAAAAAGGGTTCATCCCTTAAATAAACAAACAAACAAACAAAATAATGACATAATGCTCTTATACTCGAATATCCACCCACCGCCCACCGCTAAAATTATAGATTTGATTTGTATAATATGATCTGTACTGACCTGACTGACCCGTGACCTGACAAAGTTATCCGGTTCTCTTAAGTGAACCGGAACCGGTGACCCGAATCTCAAAGATGACCCGAAATTCCCGTCACTAACTGAAGGTAATTTTCCAATCGGTATAAAGTGTTGCCCACCGTCGTCAGGAAAGCATACCTAGGGACATCATTCGATATAATGACGAATATGTAAACAATTTTAAAATGTATCAACAGTGCGGACCTCTGTTCCCTGACGCGACTGCCGCAGTGTCAACAATATTCAAGATTTAGATAATGAATAGCACTTGTTACGTGATTTAAATTTCAATGATGTTAACTTAAATGAAAAAGATACCATGCAGTTTTGGGCAAATGTTTCCAATTTAAAATTAGGAAGCGGTAAAAATAAGTTTGTTTGCCACATTCCAGCGCTAATTTTCCCAAGTAAATATAAACAAAACAAAACACAGAAACAGAATGAAGCCGGAAACCTTAGAAGTATTACTTTTAACAAAAAGTTTAGTATCTTTTAGTGGAAAATGTTTTGTTTTTAAAGTTGACTCAGAATTGTTAAAGAAAAATGCAATTTAATCGACATCTTTCGCTGTTAATTCTGAGTTTTCAGACTCCGAAACTGATTGAAATGGAATCAGGAACTTTCTTGATTTTATAATAGTCAGTTGCACCAACATCTTCTTAAATGTCACTTAACAAAGTTTTAAGAACGACGTAACATAATGGGGACGAGCAGCTATATGTGCTAGTTAGTGTAAGATAATTTTATTAAGTGGGAACAATATCGAGTACGTATGGTCTTTATTTTTGTTTTGATGTCGGCTACAGTTAAACCAACGAAATTCAAACCATTTAATAGAGAAAAAAGAGGTTAATCTTTGTAAGTGGGTATATTTATTTAAAAAACCCTTAAAAGGGCCACATCAATAGAACAAACGTTTTTCGGACTAAACAGTCCATCATCAGGTTATTAAAATCGAAAATGCCTAAAAATAAGTATAAACCATTTAGTTAAAACAAACGAGATTTTGAAATTTTAACTAAGGTTGAAAAGCAAAAGATGGTTATACTTACTAGGTCATAATGCCTGAGCCACCAAAATATTAGGGTGAAAACCCTTTAAATTACATTTAGTTATGAAATTATTTACATTGTGTTATGAAATAACTGTGATGTTCTATATTAAATTAAATTTGACCAAAGGTAACACATGGCTCAAATGGGTTCCAGAGCCGGGCGAGAGGCAACCTCTGCGCTCGGAGAACAACGTGGAACTGATTGACAAGATACTTTTGAAGGATGAAGATAACAGAATGTCAATGCAACAAAAACTATAAAAGTTGTACATAGTATTACTACAGCCAAAAGATTCAACAAGTTTTGATGATTTTAAAATAACAACAATATAGGTGTTGGGATTTAAAAACTTTTTATTTATTAATTTAGGGTATAAAAGATGTCAAATCAATGATGGTTTTATAGTCATGATTAATATAATGACCTGTGCCTTAGGCAACTTATGTTGCTTTTCGTCGTATGGAATGTGGTCTAAAGTGTATTTAGTTTTTGGGTTAGCTTGTATTTGTGGAATTTATCCTTTTATGTTTAACACATCTAGGACAAGGTAAAAATTAAATAACAAATATTTGAAGCTAATATAAGACCTCATGTTTAAATGACTTTATTTAGGAATGCTCCTATGGTGAAGAATTAATAAAATTAAGTTTAGTAAGATGGAAATCTACAGGCTGAAGAAATTGAAGTAGTAACATATGTGATTGAATTTAAAATCGAAGAGACTGGGTTCCTCAGAGACTGATGAGAATGAAATTAAAAGAAATGAAAGGAGGGGGGGTGAAGGAGAAAAGGAGTTGATCAACAATTAGAGATAATAGGGGTCCTTTATACTTAAAGTATCTAGCACCCTGAACAAAATCTATTTAGGTGGTATTAAATTCAGCTTGTAGAAACCTGAAATTTGTTGTATAAGTGTACTACTAAGTTGTTGACCGAAAGAAGGTGGACAAAGGTAGATTAGGATTCTATGTAATATGGTAGATTATGATTTTAATAAATTGTTAGATAATGTTTAAGTGATTACTAAATTAAAACTATTGGATACATGTTTAATATATGAATTGACCAAGAAATAATGAAAGAGAACAAAATTAACAGGAAAACGATGTAGAAGTGAAGAGTGAAGTGAGTGAAGAGATAAGATAGTGGAATGTTGGTATGGAGGATGTGGATGGTTCTGAAGTTAAAATTGGGGTCAGAAATTTGTGAGAGGAAGGTGTGACGATGTTGTATAAACAGGGGTGTTTGAAGAACCACAAGATTCCATAAATACAAGCTAACCCAAAAACTAAATACACTTTAGACCACATTCCATATGACGAAAAGCAACATAAGTTGCCTAAGGCACAGGTCATTATATTAATCATGACTATAAAACCATCATTGATTTGACATCTTTTATACCCTAAATTAATAAATAAAAAGTTTTTAAATCCCAACACCTATATTGTTGTTATTTTAAAATCATCAAAACTTGTTGAATCTTTTGGCTGTAGTAATACTATGTACAACTTTTATAGTTTTTGTTGCATTGACATTCTGTTATCTTCATCCTTCAAAAGTATCTTGTCAATCAGTTCCACGTTGTTCTCCGAGCGCAGAGGTTGCCTCTCGCCCGGCTCTGGAACCCATTTGAGCCATGTGTTACCTTTGGTCAAATTTAATTTAATATAGAACATCACAGTTATTTCATAACACAATGTAAATAATTTCATAACTAAATGTAATTTAAAGGGTTTTCACCCTAATATTTTGGTGGCTCAGGCATTATGACCTAGTAAGTATAACCATCTTTTGCTTTTCAACCTTAGTCAAAATTTCAAAATCTCGTTTGTTTTAACTAAATGGTTTATACTTATTTTTAGGCATTTTCGATTTTAATAACCTGATGATGGACTGTTTAGTCCGAAAACGTTTGTTCTATTGATGTGGCCCTTTTAAGGGTTTTTTAAATAAATATACCCACTTACAAAGATTAACCTCTTTTTGTTATACGTGGTATACAGCCAGCTACAGGAATTTTTCCTTGTGGATTTTATTTAATAGAGACTTATAAGCATTTTCACGTATGTTTACTTCATGATAATTTTCACTTTTGGTATTCCACAGGCATTCAGAATGTTTATATAATTTCAAAAATAATAATGTCTGGTAGCCTGTCCAACGGAAAGTCATATTTTATTGTATTATTTTATAATATATTGTTGAAATAAACTATTTAAAACTTTCACAATCGAATGCTAACTCAAAGTAAACAATTCACTCTCCACTGGACGTAAAAATGACTTGTTTAGAGTTGTCAACTGGGATGAATCATCCAAAGTGTTCATCAAAAGTATGAAAGCATTCTACTTCATTCCTCACTTTTAATGTTTACGTTGGATAAAAATGCAATTAACATGTTTCACAATCGATGAATCATCCACAGTGTAAACCAAAAGTAAATGATGTAAAATTCGCTTTAACACGTTGCCTACCGTCAAGGTCTATGTGAACGAGAAAAAATTAATCTGCATGTCAGCGAGGTCTATTTGACCAAAAATTTTAATGTGACTGTGATGCTGTGCTTTATGCACAGCTTCCACTGTCTTGGTTTAGAGTACATTTGTAAATATGAATTGACCGAGCTGGCGTAGACAAAGCCTTGTGACATCCAAGTTTTTGACCCAGCTTTCGGGTTTTTGATCCAGTTTCCGCTAGTACGCTAGTAGTTTGTTTCGCAACGACAACTGGGATTTTCTTCTGAGTAACCAATAATATTTTCTATATGTGTTGTTAAGATGTTTTCTTTTTTTTTTCATATGAGTTTTCCAGGTGAGTCTCTTGTCCATATGATAGAATAGAATAGAATAGAATATTCTTTATTAATCCCATCAGATCACATTGTGATATAGGACAAGTCCTATAATACATAACACATGATCAACAAGTTATATAGGACAATTACATAAAACAAAATCAATAAAATATAGATTAATATAGAAATAAAAAACAAAGATATGCAATATAGAGCGTCTCTGAACCCGTCGGTTCTTATTCTCTGAAGTCTTTTATTAAGTCAAAATATTCATTTAGGTTGTAAACGCATAATTGGATCAAGCATGCTTTTAATTTGTTTTTGAATTTTGAATATTGTTTTCATTTCTTATATTAAGTGGCAAACAATTATAAAATTTAGATCCTGCAAAATCAGGACTAGTTTCAAAGAGAGTTGTGGAGTGTTTACACACGCTTATCAACCTCCCGTGTCTGTTCGGGTAATTATGAAAGTCAGAGTTTGAGGGTAAAATTTTGAAATTTAGTTTTGACGTGAATAATACACTTATAAATATATAAAGCATGAAAAGTCAACAGCCTGTGTTCAATAAAATATTTACGACATGATTGTCTATTATTAATATTGAATATCAATCTAAGAATTCTCTTTTGAGTTATAAAAACTCTAGAAGAGTTTCTAGAGTTTCCCCACAAGATAACATTATAGGCCATATATGAATAAACCAATGCATAATACACACTTATCAATTGATTGGTATTAAATAGAGTTTTCAACTGAAGGATCGCATAGTAACCCTTATTCATTGTTTTGCAGACTTTAGTGACATTTTCATCCCATGTCATATTACTTTCTAGAATGCTACCAAGAAATAATGTTGCATCACTAAAAGGTATTTCCTCAGAACTAACTTTGATTTTATAACCATGGGATGGCTTAAAGCGCGAGTAGAACTGCATACAAATAATCCACAAGGAATCTACGTTCCTGTAGTTGGCTGTATACCATGTATTAAAAATTTAATTAAAAATCCTTTCTAATAGGTATATATTTTAGGCCCAAACGGGCTAAGTTAAAAAGACAAAACGTTTTCGGAAACCATGTTCCATCATCAGTGTCCTAGAAAATAGTTAACCACTTAATTAAAAAGAACATAGGTTAAAATTTTGACTAAGGTTAAAGAAAAGTGTGGTTAATACTTACTAGGAGTACATGAATGTAGCCACCAAGATTAAATATGTGGGTAAAAACCCGATAACAGATGTTTAATGACATTTAGTTTTAAAATTGTGTAATAATGATTTAAGATTATAGAGTTACCGATGGATTAGGTAACATGGCGACATATGACTCCACGTTGAAGTTGCTAGTCCTGAGACGGTATGTCTTCGAGGACTGTATGAGTGCAACTGATTGGCAATGACATTTGATGACAATATTGTTAAGTTATGACAGAAATTATCACAGAGCAGTCAATGTAGCTGTATGTTTCTACTTAAGACAAAAGCCAACGTTATTTAAAATTGTGAAAATTAAGTAAACTAATATAACAGTATCAACCATCAAAGTTGTAGTTTTTATTTATGAAAATAAGATGACATAAGGGAGTAAAAATTGTATGGTTGTAGTTAGGCAACCAACTATACATGTATGTAGCAATGTAATATAGAAAATTTTTATTATATGGCCCTTTATGTTTCTTAAACATTTGGTACCCAGAAAATATAAACTAGACACATGTGGAAGGTTGAATTTTAGAAAATATTGATGTTAATGGTTGGATCTAAATGTATTTATTTATAATTGGAAGTGTTGTTGTATGAATAAAATAAAACTATTTTAGTAGATGTTCACTTATTATTTAACTTTTAACTCAAATATAGAGGCCCTGTATGTCAGAAGCAACATTTGGTACCTAGCAAATGTGAAAATTTTTGAGTTATAAGTTCATGAACATAAATGTTTGATAAGGTAGTAACAGACTAAAAGGTGTGGAAGTTTTATTGTATTGGCTATTATATGTAATGAACGAAAGATTTTTTGATGGTTGGGACATGATTATGTAGTATGTTGAAAGTGTGATAATCTACTTATAACTTAAGAAAGGTCCTATCTGTCATAAGGCAACACTAGGCACAAGAGAAATAAAAGGATAAGTTATAAGTTAGGTTTGCTGTAGGTATAAGTTGTCTTAAATTGTGATGATGGTATGGTTGACTTTGTTGATATTAAGTGAAACGAAAAAGTTTTTGTAGTGTCATCTTTGCAGATGAATAAGTTATGTAATTTGATATTATTCATAATGGATATGAGGATCTTAAGGTGTTCGTTCAACTATTGTGTGAAATAAACAAAATTTGATGGTTGGGATATGGTTATGTATTATGTTTATCATATAGAACTCAAATTATAACTTAAAAAAAGCCCTATCTGTCATAAGACAACACTAGGTACATGAAAAATTTTGACGAATAAGTTATAAGTTGATTGTGTCTGATTTGTGTACTGGACTTAACTTGAAATTGAAAGATTAATAGATGGCTATGTTCAAATTGAGTAAGAAAGAAATTTATGGTTGTTTTGAATGAATGGTGGGATACTGAACCACTATAGAAGGCTGAGATCACCAGAGGTCCGCTACCAAACGCTAAGGGAATTGTTTGAAAATGTAAAAAGAGGACTGAAATGTTTGTTAGAAAGGGTTGCTGAATAGTTTAGGATTTTTGGGGGCTAACAAGAAGCATGGACAGTAATAGATATAGAGGGTTAGACCTGAAGTTTGGTTTACTGAAGAGAAGAGGGGAGAGATGGAGAGTATGTTATGTTGAAGTAAAAGTTTTGGAATGTACTGAAGTTTGATGATAAATGTGGATTTTAGTTGAGAGGTGAATTAGTGGTGAAAATTATGAGAATAGTTGGCGATGAAGAGGAAGGAAGTCTCGATTGAAGGATACATGACGATTGACACAATTTGGGCTTTTTTGTTTTTCTTTTAAAATTTCAAGATCTTCATATAAATCTAATTTAAGGAAGTTTTTTTGGGGGATGTTGTGGATAAGTGAAACGTCTTCTGGGATATTGAGGGTATGGTTGTGTTCTTTGAGATGTTGGGAGAAGGTGGAAGTATTTTCTCTTTTTATGTGTTCTAGAGAACGTGAGGATAATGATCTGCATGTCCTACCTATGTAGGAAGCATTGCAATCTGAACATTTTAATCTATATACTCCACTCCGATCCATATAATTGATGGGATCTTTGGAATTAGAAATGTGTTGACCCAAATTGTAGGGTACTTTAAATGAAACATGGATATTTTCAACCGAACGTTGGATGAGATTTCGAATATCTCCAGAAAGACTTTCGTGATAATATGGGAGTGAAACATAATTAGGCTTGGTAACGAGGTCTCTGGGGAAAGCAGTCTCTTGCAGGATCTTAAGGCGTTTTTTGCGGATGAGTTTATTGATAATGTTATGGTCATATCCATTGTTGACTGCTATTTGCTTAAGTATGTTTAGTTCTTTTTTGTAATTTAAGTCTGAGAGTGGAATGGTTACTAGGCGATGGATGTAACTATGAAAAGCTGCGTATTTATGCGACATGGGGTGGTTGGATGAGAATGGAATTATGTGATCAGTCAGTGTAGGTTTCCTATAGATACTGAAGTCGAAGTGGTCATTTAATCTGGTAATAGTGAGATCTAGAAAATTAATAGACATGGAAGATTCTAGTTCCATGGTGAACTTGATGTTGGGGTAATTTGGTTGATTTTAGAAAGTAAAAGATCAGCTGAATTGGAATTACCTGAAATGAAGACTAAACAGTCGTCAACATAGCGAAACCAGTGGAGTATTTCAGGGTTTTTCATATGTGTGGATTCTAAGTGATCCATAAATATATCAGCTAATAGAGGGGAGAGACAGCTGCCCATGGCTAGGCCATCAGGTTGTCTGTAGTATTTGTTGTTAAAAACAAAGAAATCTTGATCTAAACAAAGCTGTAATAGTTGGATAATGGAGTTGGTGGTAGATAAGGTGATGGAGTTGGCTATGAGAAGAGAATGAATCAGATTAATAGTTTCTTGTTTAGGGACAGACGTGAATAGATTGCTAACATCAAATGATAGCATAGTAATATTGGGGTGAAGGTTAATGTGTTGTAAATTATTGACTAGATGACTGATATTTTTGACTGAAAATCGAGGGGTGAAGTTCATCATATTGTTGATAAGATTTAATATAAATTTTGATAGGATGGAAACTGGAGTGTTAATGAAGCTGACAACTGGACGAATAGGAATGCCCTCTTTGTGTATCTTAGGTAAACCGTACAGTCTAGGTATTAAAGGATTGCTTGGGATTTTATAATGTGGTGCAAAATGTTCTGAGAAGAAGTCTATGAAATGTTTAATATTGTCTTTTAATTTATTTATGAACTTTTTTGAGGGGTCTGTTGCAAGTAGAGTGAAGTTATTGTTATTGAGGAAGGTTGAGACTTTATTGTTGTATGATGTTTGATCTAGGATCACTAGGCAGTTACCTTTATCAGCTTTACTGATGATTAAGTTATGGGATTTGATTTTATTCTTAATTGATTTGAGAGTTTTGAGATGATCATTACGTTTGTTTTGAGAGAGATTGTGAAAATTGGGTGTTGAGTGAAGATTTTGAATGTTGGAGGGAAAATTAGAAGATGAGGGTGTGTTGATATTAAGTATAGTAGAAGAATTGGAAGAATTGTTGTTTTTGAATTTGTTTATGGTATTGAAGCAAGAGTTTCTGATAGAGGTTTTTTGATTTAAAGGGACTGAAAGGTTTTGGATGATAATATCTAGCTCAATGGAGAGACTCTGGAGGTCTTTTTCGGAGACCATGCGAGGAATGGAGTATTTGAGGCCTAGATTTAGTAACTGAAGTTCGTTATTGTCAAAGGTAACTGACGAGAGATTTTTTAATCTTGGATGAAAACTGAAATTAGAGAATTTGCTGTTGTTGTTACTGTTATTATTTGTTGATTTAGATTTATTTTTAATGAGATTATTTAATTTAGATTTGAGTTTATAGAATTTGGTGGAAGGTTCATTGTCCAATCTGTCCTGAACATCATTCAAAAAATTATTTAAATTGTCATAGCCCATGAAATCAAGTAAAGAGTCATATGTTACCTTGAGTTTACAATCTATGTAATTTAGCTTTCCATAATGGTTACAAATCTCCTTCTTCAAGATTTTTTGTTGAAAGTTGTTCTTCAAGTTAATAGGAACATTTCCTGGTGTTTTAATTTTACAAAATGTGGGGAAGACCTGGTTGTTTATACATTGAGAGATGAACCATATATCCAGCTTCAGGGTGCATCTTTTAGTGGCTAAGCGCATGTACTGAGAGGCCAAGTTGACCATACCGTCAAATAAAATCCACAAGGAATCTACGTTCCTGCAGTTGGCTGTATACCATGTATTAAAAATTTCATTAAAAATCCTTTATAATAGGTATATATTTTAGGCCCAAAAGGGCTAAGTTAAAAAGACAAAACGTTTTCGGAAACCATGTTCCATCATCAGTGTCCTAGAAAATAGTTAACCACTTAATTAAAAAGAACATAGGTTAAAATTTTGACTAAGGTTAAAGAAAAGTGTGGTTAATACTTACTAGGAGTACATGAATGTAGCCACCAAGATTAAATATGTGGGTAAAAACCCGATAACAGATGTTTAATTACATTTAGTTTTAAAATTGTGTAATAATGATTTAAGATTATAGAGTTACCGATGGATTAGGTAACATGGCGACATATGACTCCACGTTGAAGTTGCTAGTCCTGAGACGGTATGTCTTCGAGGACTGTATGAGTGCAACTGATTGGCAATGACATTTGATGACAATATTGTTAAGTTATGACAGAAATTATCACAGAGCAGTCAATGTAGCTCTATGTTTCTACTTAAGACAAAAGCCAACGTTATTTAAAATTGTGAAAATTAAGTAAACTAATATAACAGTATCAACCATCAAAGTTGTAGTTTTTATTTACGAAAATAAGATGACATAAGGGAGTAAAAATTGTATGGTTGTAGTTAGGCAACCAACTATACATGTATGTAGCAATGTAATATAGAAAATTTTTTATTATATGACCCTTTATGTTTCTTAAACATTTGGTACCCAGAAAATATAAACTAGACACATGTGGAAGGTTGAATTTTAGAAAATATTGATGTTAATGGTTGGATCTAAATGTATTTATTTATAATTGGAAGTGTTGTTGTATGAATAAAATAAAACTATTTTAGTAGATGTTCACTTATTATTTAACTTTTAACTCAAATATAGAGGCCCAGTATGTCAGAAGCAACATTTGGTACCTAGCAAATGTGAAAATTTTTGAGTTATAAATTCATGAACATAAATGTCTGACAAGGTAGTAACAGACTAAAAGGTGTGGAAGTTTTATTCTATTGGCTATTATATGTAATGAACGAAAGATTTTTTGATGGTTGGGACATGATTATGTAGTATGTTGAAAGTATGATAATCTACTTATAACTTAAGAAAGGTCCTATCTGTCATAATTCAACACTAGGCACAAGAGAAATAAAAGGATAAGTTATAAGTTAGGTTTGCTGTAGGTATAAGTTGTCTTAAATTGTGATGATGGTATGGTTGACTTTGTTGATATTAAGTGAAACGAAAAAGTTTTTGTAGTGTCATCTTTGCAGATGAATAAGTTATGTAATTTGATATTATTCATAATGGATATGAGGATCTTAAGGTATTCGTTTAACTATTGTGTGAAATAAACAAAATTTGATGGTTGGGATATGGTTATGTATTATGTTTATCATATAGAACTCAAATTATAACTTAAAAAAAGCCCTATCTGTCATAAGACAACACTAGGTACATGAAAAATTTTGATGAATAAGTTATAACTTTATTGTGTCTGATTTGTGTACTGGACTTAACTTGAAATTGAAAGATTAATAGATGGCTATGTTCAAATTGAGTAAGAAAGAAATTTATGGTTGTTTTGAATGAATGGTGGGATACTGAACCACTACAGTAGGATTCATCCTTTTTCTCTCATTTCAAGTATTTGATTTTCAAATCTGAATCCAAGATAACATTTTTGATCCAAAACATCACGAATATTTTGAGCAAAAATATCAACTTTATTCGTAGGTAACGTAACCTTGTTGACAAACATATCTATCAGGTTCTTCAACTCTTCACACACAATTTGGTGTGGTCCGTATCTGCTGACTCGAACATTTTGTTAACTCTGTTTATTTCAATTAGTATTGGATATAAAAATGAAATATATGCGTAATTCATATCATAGAGTGCAATAACTCAGCCATGTGACATCTTTCATGTACCTTAGCTATGGAAAAATGTGTTTTTAGCTCTAGCCATTGCGTGTATATTCTCGAAACAGCAGATTCTATTGACAACCACCTTGTCTGGCATGCTTGAACTATTTTTAGCTGTTTCTATCCATCGTTGATGGTTTTGTATAATTCTTTATAAAGCGATTGTCTGGAAGATGAGCGACTAAACCAATCATATGTTTCCTTAATTAAAAACTCCAAATGTCTAGGTAAAAATTCTTTTGCAGCAGCTGAAACAGCCAATTGCAAGGAATGGCACAAGCAACGCACCAAAATCAAGTGTGATATCTCTTCCTTCAATTTGGTATAGACTCCGTTATTCACTCCAACCATCACAGAAGCGTTATCCTTACCAACTCCCATTAAGTTTTCAAGTCGGAGATCGAATCGTTTGATCGTTTTTTTTATAGTAGATACAATGCATTCAGCATTACACTCAAGAATTTTAACAAGGTCTAGAAACGTGGATACTATTTTTTGGTGTAATTTACTGTAATAAATAATTACCAAACCCAAGTATTTATGCACAGCAATATCCGTAGATTCGTCAATTATTAGGCTAAATGGTTGATCTTTAACATCTTTTTTTAGAACCTCGGTGAAATGCATTGCTAACACATTTTTTATAATCGAACTGCATTTAGTTCGGTGCAGTTGAACTTTTTCAATATCTTTTTCATCATTGTTATTGTATACCTCTCCTAAATGGTCAACGACACGTATACTAGTATGCATGGCTATAAATAATGCAAGTCTGGCTTCTTGCTTTTTTTTTATTTCCAATGGGCTCTGGCTTGAATGGAATCTTACGCTGCGTAATTATAACCTGAAACAATTTACGTATTCAAAGATGTAAAAATAAAAGTGCAAAAACTAAACTAATTATTGGGTTTGTGTCGTGATATAAGGAAACAAGGTATGCTCACACGCATCTATTTTGAACAGCCAATCGTGTTTACGACCAAAATCCGCCATTTTGAAGGCAGCAATTCAAATATGTACAAAATTGATAAAAATATCGTAGTTAAATAAAATAAAATAAAATTAATATTATACATTAATCCAATTAATTCAGATTTAAAATGATCTGAACAGACTCTTGCTAAAACAATTTTTTAAAAATCGAAACAAAACAAAAACAAATTTACTTTTAAATACCAATACATTGCAAAGTAAGGTTAAAAAAATGCAAAACACTTAGCTGGACGTAAACAAAGCAGACGTCACGCATGTGACGTATTGAAAAAATGGTGGATTTTGGTCGGCGCAGCGATGTGCAAAAACGAGTCCACCTAGTGAGCATACCTTGTTTCCTTATATCATGGTTTGTGTAAAATATTTAGTGTTCTGTGGTTCTATCTGTTACATCCTTTGGTTTGTTGTATTGTTGGTAGTTGATTAAGATTATTAATAAATAAGTAAATCCTGATATTAACCATAGGTATTTCAAGAAAATAATTTATGTATATATAACGAAAAATAATACGACTCCAAACATTGAGGATCTGAGCACAAACTTAATTACGAAATTTGGAAGAAAAACACTATAATTGCTTCTCCGGATGATAAACAGCAAGCTGTATTCAAACTATGCAGATAACCAAAGTGTACAGACAAGCCTAAGTTGTTGCCTTGCTTAAATTTGCCAAAATCTCCAATTAACACAAAAACTGTCGGCAATATCTTTATTTTGTCAGCTATTCAAAATACTTACAAATGGTCTTTTATATAATATTACCGTTAATAGAGGAAGAACTCGAATTGAAATGTTAAGACGCGAATATCATGTACGTCACAAATACTATATCTTACCCAATACAGCGCAGACAGCTACGTATAAAAATATCTATTTTTGCACTTAAATATTTATTTTAAGATAACACATCCAGAATTATATCTAGTACACAGATAAAATCAGAAATAAAATAATAAAGAAGCTATATACAAGATATCGTAAAACAATGGATTAACTAAAAGTTCTTATTAATCGTATTCTTAAATAAAACTTAAAAAGACATACTCATGTTAACAAAATACATTAGTAAATTTTCGCATATGAAAAAATACATCCAACTTGGTAATGAAATCCTTTTGTATTTAAAAAGCTATTTTTACAATAGCACGTACCTACCAAAAACAGGTATTTGGTATTATACATATCTATTACATATTGTCATGATGATCGCCAACATTCGTAACGGATATGCACATCAAGAAGAAGAAGATTACATATTGTAAGGCGTATGAATGTTAACAAAAATAAGGAGTCCGTATAAACCGTTTAAAATATATAAAATGTATATATCAAGAACGCTGGCTTAATTGCATAGTTGCCAAACTATCAGAGCTTACTTAAACCGATATACTTATGGTTCCAATATACAGTGAAAAAGATCTGAACGACCCCTATAATATATACACGTGAACTAAGCGAAGTACATTTATGATACAGGGGTACTTATGAGCTCCAAAATTTTTTTTAAGAATTATGAAACTATACATCTTAACGAATCGACAGAGCCAATATTATGGAATGGACAAGTGGGCTCCGTATATCGGTGTCCACTTGACCACGGAGCTCATTTGAACCTGAATTTTAACATGGGCGGAGTTCACTTTATGCCGTAGATATATATATATATATATATATATATATATATATTATATATATATATATATATATATATATATATATATATATATATATATAAGATGGTGGTATTCTTGACTGTTGATTTAAATATAAGTTATGATTTTTGAGGATGCAGTCAGTTTATTTGGCCCACAAGACAAAGAAAACTCTTTGACTTACTGTCAAGCTTTCGAATTTTATTTAATTCTTTTTCAAGACATCTATAAAAAGAAATATAAATTAACTAGTTAAAATTGTTAATTGTCTTACTTACTAGCCGTGAGATTACAGTTGTTAATATTGTACTCTACAAAACAAACCATTATAAATATATTAAAAAATTTTTTATTAAAAATAACTATATTGTCACTATATATGTCATTGTCATGGTTTGATTAATGGACACATATGAATGAAAATGCAGTTACTTTATGTGGAAAGCAAAACCAGTTACTTTATGTGGAAAGCAAAACTAAATATTATGAATCGAATCGGGGATATTATTTTACACAAACTAAACCGCTTGTCTACAAAAAAAAATCGAGGAAAATAATGATACGGCTGGAAAGACTAATGACTTAGCTAATTACCACATAAATATCAATGTAACGCAAATAGGATGATTTTGGATATTTATAAATATACAAAATAATATTATATATATATATACCCATATAGATACAATAATAAAATGAAACTACAGCTAGGTATTACACAATATAATAAATACTTATTTAGATAAACATAAAATGGTCAACTAAACGTTAACGATAAATGTTTCAAATAAAGGTTAAAACATGTTTTCCAATTCGCGGAAAAAGATTTATTACAGCATATAAGACAAATTCGTAACAAAATTCATATTATTATTTAAACGGTACTCAATATACCAGCAAAGTAATTTTTGCAACAAATATGTAGATTGTACCTTACCCCTTTGGCACACAGAAACCACAAAAGAATTAAATATAGCGCAAAGGAACTCATTTCTTCGATAACTGAGCAGCCACCATATCTACTGGATAGAACGACTGTCTTTGATGACTGAGCAGCCTTCATCCCTACTGGATGGAATGATTGCCTTTAATGACCGAACAGCCTCGACCCTTATTGGATGAAATGACTCTCTGTTACTGGGCTAATTATACGAGGAGAATCAAAACTAACAAAAAGTTTAATAATATTTAAATAATGCTTATATATATATATATATATATATATATATATATATATATATATATATATATACATATGTAGTTGCAAAAGTAACAACAAAAACTTTACAAATTCAATACGAAAAAGCGGAAAATATGGGTCTTTATATATAAACGAGAATAAAAAAATATAGGGCTATCATAAGAAGAGAAACATGATAAGACATACTATTTTAATAGACCAGTACAACTTTAAAATGGTTCATCGGTCTAAATATGTGTGAGCTAAAATCACTGTTAATAAAAACATTACAAACGACATTAACAACAGAATATATAATGGCAATCGCTCCTCTTTAAGCAAAACATTAAATCCAAAAATATACCATGCAATACCAAAATTAAGAATTTACCATGCAGTCGTAAGACTATAATAACATACATATGTACATGAAACATGGACGACGTAAAAACAAAATAACAGCCGATTGAACGTCGCAGAAAGAAGAATATTAGTAGACAATATATGAACATGTTAGGGATAATATTACAAATTAATACAGAGTGCGAAATAACCGAGAACTAATTGATTATAATATAACAAGCCAGATAAAGTAAAAACATAAATAACATCTTGTACGTATCTACGCAATACCTTGTAAAAATAATATTGTACATTTTTGAGAACGAACTCATATTTGAACATCGAAACGTCCAATAAAATATGTATTAATAAATATTGTGTCATATTTCTTGTATTCTATCCAAAAAAATTAAAAAAAAAATAAAGTTTGACATATTGAGATGGATTACTGAATACTATAGAGTACAGGTAGTTGGAGCTACCGAATATTTTAATACAATCAAACTTGGTGTGAACATTTTGGTTAAAAGAATAAATTTGATTTTTATACTACACATGTAGTTGACGTTTCTATCTCCAAATTCTTTTTTTTTTTAGTTCTTTTCTAGACGCGTGTTAAACAAATTTTGTTTATATTGCAATTTTTTCTTTTTGTAGATTTAATAGTGATATCAGTTTGATACATAGACATACAATACAAATAGACTAACTGTTGCAATACAGATCCGTTCCCCCAGTGCAACAGAGAAAACTGACGAAAGTCCCTGCATCTCTTTCTAATTTGTCAGGTTTATCGAACGCGTGACCTATGACCAATGAGAAGGTCACGTGGTCAATAACCCCGTCCCATTAGAAAAATATGCAGGGATTGCTTTTCTTCAGTTTTCTCTGTCGTATTGCGGAAACGCGACTGTATGGCAGCTGTCAGTCTATTTGTATTATATTATGTCTTTGGTTTGATACATGCATTTTCCCTTTTATCTTTTATGCGACAACGTTATCAGCGATATCTAAATTGCTCCAATCTTTTAAAATTATATGGTTCTATTGTTAAATTTATGCTCTAGATCTAACCATCAGCATAACTAGAAGCTGTTTTGTACCTTGGGCTGTTATTGGATTTCATCGTAAATAGGTGCTATTTCTATCTTATTAAGCTGTTCTTTAATTTTTTGACTATTTGAATTGAGAATCTATATTTTATTCTACTGTTTATTAACACAGATTTTTTTGGCGCCCATTTCCATCTTAAGTTTTTTGTTTCCCGTATCATTAGTCGGTCAGATAGCTCAGCGAGCTGTGCGGCTGCCTCTCATTCGCTTCACTGTCGAATGGTTTAGTGGATGTGGGTCGAGCCCCAGCTCGGTGTACTGAAAACAAAAAGTCTAACGCAGCAGTTTAAAATTCTAGATGAATCTGCGGCTTAGACTAGGATATGCTGGGATCTGATCGGCCTATGGTGGAGCAGTACGGCAAGAGATAAGGGCTTGCGGCTTGGTGATACTCCTCCATAGATCCCTACCGGACATGCGTAACGCCTAAAAAACCGGATATATATATATATATATATATATATATATATATATTATATATATATATATATATATATATATATATATCATTATTACAACAATTTTTCGGGATACCGACGTAGGAAACCCGTTGCTATGTATTTGCATGTTTCGATGTCCAACAGTAGAAAATTTGTCTCGTTGTAAAGTCAATATTATTTTATTAGGAAATATGATATTGTGTAATAATAATAAAGTTGTTTTGCTTCGTTTTCTCAGACTGTTACCGTCGTGCTCTCTGGTATTTGATATTTCGCCGGTCAAGCAACAATTTCTATATGCATTAACTTAATGCTGATATCCTGCTTCCCCAACCCAGGTAGCAGTTCCGACACCAATAAAACTGCTACACTCATGGTTTCTATTAGCCAGCCCAGGATTATAGCTACGCATTGTATGCGTAGCATCGTACTGATGTTAGTGCTGCCCCTTATAAGTGAATGGAATATGAAAGGAAAGTTTTGGCAATTTAATAAGATCTCGTGTGTTAGAATATAACTTTTTCAAGAAAGTAAAGGGATATCAAACCGCTATTCGAATTTAATCAATAGCTAAAATATTAAAATGCTATAGAATAATGCTTTATTAGCATTAATAAGTTTATAATAGACACTTATAGGTAATGGATTTTGGGAACAGCTATGACCTTGAAAATGCCACAAAGAATATAACTTTTTTTTTTTTTTTTATTAACCCCACATTTATTACAATCTATCTGTACAATCTAAACCTAAATATTTAGGTAGATAATAGACAATAAGTAATAGGACTGACAATAATTTGGAATGACATGTAGGAGGCATCCAGTGATGCACCCCTTTTTTTAAAAACTTAGCCTACAACACTGACTATTTCTGACATAGACTTGTACACATTAATTGAAGACATAAGTGGATAAAGGTCATATGTCACAAAATGATATTTTTGAGTAATGACCATTTTAGTGTCTTTTGTTCCAAGTTAATTATTTATTTTATAAATTTGCATTGCTGCACTTTTTTAAACAGGTATCTGAAGGTACTTTTTTTAGACTTTAAATTGAATTTAAAAAAAGTTACCTTAAGCCAAATATTTCAGATTTTGTGGACATATTGCCTTAATCCACATACTAAAAATAATTAAAAAATGTTAGGGTTCAGTGGATAAAAGAGTTAAGTATAAAAAATGGTCATTTATTTTCAAAAAACACTTACAATACAAAATGAAAAATTAACAAAAATAAATTTTTTAGTAGGTTTTTCTTTTCTTTTTAGGATTTTCTTTATTTTCCTCTATCGCGTTTTCATAAAACCATCTGTACTCTTCGGGAACAAATTTTATTTGGTCTCTTAAATTTTCCAGTTTTTCCAAACTCAAACCACCAGTTTTATTTTCCAGTCTTCTTGGTCTATATTCACTTCTGGTCAGATGTGCTGTCCTTTTTTTTCTTAAATCTACTTGCTGAAATGGCATGTAGTCATTAAGACATGTCTTATAGAGATAGAATCCAAATTCGTCCACTCTTATCCATTTTACATTATCACGAAAATTAATCTTTTCATTTGAACTGTTTGTTGTCTTTTTACATAAATAGAGCTTCGTTAGCAGATCTTCAAAGTCGTAGAAAAAATTCTCCATATTTACACAAATGCTACCTTTTGTGCTTGCCGACGTGATAATGTTACGATATTGATCTGGAATAAAAATTGACTGATGTTTTCTCAGAACTTTTTCTATCCTTCCAAAGTCCCTGTCAGAATCTAAATAACTGTGGCCCACTTCAGGAAATTTGTGCTCTATTATTTTAAAATATCCATTTAAAATGAGATATTGATATAGACCTACAATTATAAAGTTTTTGTTCTGACCAGAACATGAATCTGACCATATGATCAAATGATTAATATGGGGATTTTCTTCTTTTAAAAGCTTACAAAATCGAAACAGACAACTCGCTATTTCAGTACTACCTCGATTAGCTACATCTTCGGTCCACGTAAAAAAGTAAGATTTTGATCCTGATGAAGTTATGCAATGTATACCAAAATTATACAGCCACATTTGACGTAAATAGAATGCTCTTGATGTTGAAAGCTTAGGTAACGGCATGGTTTGTTGTAGATCCATTGTGATGTAGCACATATTATTGTCACTTATTGGCTTTTGCCTATCTACTTTTTGAGATTCAAATGCAATGCTACAGTTTTCTTTATGCTCTATAGTATTTTCTCCAGAATCACATGTGCTACATGTGTCACTTTTTGGATATCCAAATGATAGATTGAATTTAGTATCGAACACATGGCGATACATGGAAAGTTTAACTAAGTATTTTTCACCAATTTGTTGTTCATCGCATCTTTTTAGGTATAGTTCATGCATTTTTGTTACATTTAATAATGGTGACAAATACTTTCTATTCTGATTTTTGTTTCGAGAATAGTGAGAGCTCTCAGCTGGAAACATTTGAACATGTTCAGTAATGTATTCTACTACCGCTTCACCGATCTTGTGAGGTCTATTTGTATGTTGCCCTTGTTTACTTGGACTTGGAGCTGATTGACCTTGTTTAAGTTGTTTTTGAAGATTTAATATTTTCTTTGAGCCAACTTGGTACAGCGAACAAATTGCATCCTTACAGACAGATATTTTTTCTCTGTCGTAAGTTACTGAGTATTTAAAAGAACATTCTCTTAACTTCTGCTTTTTACCTCCAGAACGAATTCGGTGTCTTGAAACTTGATTTATGTCAATGCTTTTAAACAAAAGACAGGTTTTTGCGTTATTTTCTAAATTATAAAACCTTTTCAATATAGATTTTCTAGCTTCTAAGCTGAATTTGGTTCCACACTTTAATCTGCATGTTGCTTTACATAACACTAAATCTTCCTCAATTTCTTTTGCTGGTATAATTTTTCCATTTTGAGAAACATATTCCAACCCTTTTTCTTTTTGTATTGCTGCCTTTTTTTTCTTCCATTCAACAGGGTTGCGTTCTCTTTTACGAGCTTTCTTCTCTTTAAGCTCAAAAATTTTTTTCGCCGTCCTGTGAGGTTTGGAAACATCAGCTCCTTGTCCTTCTGCGGTAACATGTACCGCACTTTGACTGTCTTCAATATTGGGTTTTATTTGAAATTTCTTTGTCTTATTTTCAGCATTCACTTCTGCTTGGTTGTCTATATTCTTCATGTTTTGTTCCTTTTTTTCATTTAACAAATTTTTGTTAGGAAGTTTTTCAGAAAAGATGTTTCGTTTAGCATCATGTATTTTTTTGGAAAACATTTTGTTTGTGGTTTCTTCATAGTAGTCTGATTCATCCGAATAGCCCGTACCTGAAGGAACGAATTCATCACTGGACGACACATATCCGTCTGCTTCGCTTCCTGACTCATTGCTTTCTAAAAATATAAAACTATATGTAGTAAAATTAAAATAAATTTACTACTAAGAAATTATAAACCTTTCCAGCCAGGCTTACGTATGGTATCCATGTGTTTTTTCATTTTATACCAAATATCTCAAAAGCACAAAACCAAATTTTTTCATATTAAAAACGTTGGAGAACAATTTTATTAAAATTTAGACAATGCATAGTGTCTATCTGTCTATGAGATATTGAAACACTCCAAATAACCGATATTACAAAATAATTATTAATACAGATTAGAAAATACTAGATAACTTTAATATTATCTTAAATTATTATTATATTAACTTGTCAACGAGGCTGGAAATGTCAAATAAATATTCCCTTACCGACAAAATTTCCGGAAGTCGATGGTATCTGCATGTCTGCACAATACTGTTTATTGGATAAATCGTTGAGTTTACGGGTATTTAAATCTGACGAACTAGGAGGAAATACACCTAAAACCAACAATATTGTAAGTATGTGATAAAAACTACAGTAAAAAGCATTAATTGGTACTTTGCATAAAACAACAAGTATTAAAAAATATATGTATATGAACCTTTATATAATAATGTAATATTACCTTTTTTAACAGTATTCTTTTCTTTCTGTTGAAGATATAGTCTGTAAATTCTTTTTCCTCTACTCTCCATAATTTTTTCGTAACTTTTTGACTTAAAAACTGTAAAAATGTTTGCACAAAGTAAATTACACAATTACATTGATTTTCATAACATAACCTATAAAGTCAAATGTCAGAAAACCAACTGCTGAGCGACTAAAAATTTGAGTGGATAAAGGTAATATGTCCGCGATTTTAGACATAATACCTTTATCCACTAGAATTCGAAAATTTAGTGGGACATATTGCTTTAATACCTTCCTATTTTTTTTAATTAGCTAAAAATAAGTAATTTTAAAATTTTAAAAGGTTAAACAGCATATTAGCAGCACAAAAAACCAATAAAACAATTTTTTCAAAAAAGTGACATATGACCTTTATCCACTCATGTCTTCAATTTAGAACCTATTGTTCACTTAACTCTAACGGAACTTTTCGTTTTAGCCTACGAACAGTACGCGGTTTATTCACTAAACTTTTTGCTAACACGTTTGGGTGCACTTTAAGTTTCTCTTTATGTTTTTTCGCGCACTTTTTGATGTCATCTTTGACATATGATAGTCCGGCATCCCGATGAATGGCTTCATTGGTTATGAACCATGGAACTCCTAGTATTGATCTCAATGTTTTGGACTGGAATCTTTGTATTATTTCAATGTTGGAATGTGCGGCGGTTCCCCATAATTCTATCCCATAAGTCCACACTGGTTTTAGGATGGATTTGTAGATTAATATTTTATTTTCGGTTGATAGTTTTGATTTTTTGCCCAACAGCCAATATATGGTTCTTAACTTATGACCCAGTTGTTTTCGCTTAGTAAATATATGCTTCCTCCAGTTTAATCTTCTGTCCAAGTACATACCTAGATATTTGACTTCATCCCCTTGTGGAATTCCTGTACCGTTTAAGTAAACAGCCGGACATGTTTCCCTACGCGTGGTAAATGTTAGGTGTAGCGATTTGTTTTCATTAATTTTGACTCTCCATTTTGTCATCCATTGTTGGATTTGATTTAGATTATTTTGTAAGATTTCTGAGGCTATTTTGGGATTTTTGTTCGACGATATTATTGCCGTATCATCCGCAAATGTAGCTGTAGTTATGTGTGTTTCTGTCGGTAGGTCAGCAGTAAATATAAGGTATAATATAGGTCCTAGTACACTTCCTTGGGGCACCCCAGCGAGAATTTGTTGTATGTTTGTGTATTCATTCTCATACTTTACCTGGAAGTTTCTGTTGGTGATATAGGACTTTAAGAGTATATAGTAATTTGTAGGTAAATTTTGTTTTAGTTTACATAATAAGCCTTTATGCCAGACTTTATCAAATGCCTGACTTACGTCCAGAAATACCGCCGAGCAGTACCTATTATTTTCAAAGTCCTCGTTAGATTCTCTCTACAATTCTGTGTACCTGTTGTATCGTTGAATGCTGTTTTATAAACCCAAATTGGTGTGGTGGTATTAGTTTTTTGTTTTCTAGTATAGGCATTAGCTTAGTAAGTGTCAGCTTTTCAAAACTTTGGATACCACTGGAAGAAGACTAATAGGACGGTAGGACTGTACACTTTCTGGTTCTTTTCCTGGTTTTAGTATCATTGTTATTTGTGCTAGTTTCCATTGTGATGGGAAGTGGCCTAATCTCATTATAGAGTTGAATAACTGTGTCAGAAATTGGAAGCCTTTCTCTGGGAGTTGCTGAAGAGTTTTTCCCGTAATCAGGTCGTATCCTGGAGCCTTTTTTGGATCGATGTTGTGTTGTATATATTTTTTACCTCATTTTTTGTGAATCTTTTTTCGGGAAGTTCTAGTTGATAAGGTTTTGTGAGTATCGAAATAATTTCTTCTTCAGTTTGTAGTGAGTAATTTCCCTCATTTGGTGTAAAGACTTTTTTAAGGTGTGTCGCAAATGTTTCGGCTTTTTCTAGTGGACTTCTCGCCCATTGTCCTGTTTGTGTTCTTACTGGTGGGACTGTATAGTTCTGCCTTCGTAGAGTCCTTGTAGCCTTCCATAACGAGTAGTCAGTGGCTTGAGTTGCATCTAGTTTTGTAGGTATTCTTGAAAACTTGCATTTTTTTCTGCCATTATCAATTTTTTTAGGTCTTTTTGTGCTTTATTAAGGTTTGTTTTTACTTTGAGGTGATCTTGTTAATTGCCATTGTTTTCTGAGTCTTCTTTTCTCAATTATTTTTCCATGTATTGTATTGGAACAGTTTTTGTTCATATGTCGATGTGTAGGTAATGGTGTGGAGTTCCATGCTGCTTCCTGTAAAACTGTGTTAAAATTTTCTACTGCGTGTTCGATTTGTTTATCTGTCTTTAGTGGGATGTCTAAATTGATTTGATTGTCTACTTGATATCGAAAATAACTCCAATTTGTTTTGTTGTTGTGTAGTATACAGCTCCTTTCTATTTTTGTTATGTTTTTGCTTACAGTTATGATAACAGGTGAATGGTCAGAGGATAAATCGTAACAGGACTTTGGGTTAAAGTATTTTTCATTTATTCCTCTCACTATATAGCAAAGTCGAGCAAGATCTGGAATTTTTGCAGGGTCTGTAGGCCAGTATTGTTTTGGTTATGCCCTTGTGGTTACTATGTTTAGATTATGCCATGTGTATTTCTTTTTGTAGTTCCCGGCCTTTGGTATTAATAAGTCAAAAGAGCCCCACATTAAATGCTTTGAATTGTAGTCTCCAGCCACAAAGAATACGTACGGTCCAAAGTGTATCAAAAATCGGTTTTAAATTCTGGTTGTTTAATTGAATGTTTTGGTGGACAATATACCAGCTGAGAAAGTTATAGGTCCTGTCCAGTCTTTCTACAACTACATTTGTGGCCTGATATATGTGCTTTTTGTTAGTGAGTAGTTGTCTGGTAATGTTTGATATGTTGTTTCTTATAATGATTGCTGTCCCACCATGTGCAGTTCCATCTGGATGTGTTGTGTGATATACTTTGTAGTTGTGAAATTTTATGAAACTTTTTTTCGTGAAGTGTGTTTCTGAAATCAGTATTATGTCTAATTGATGATTAACTATAATGCAACAACTCGTGTTTGTGTTGTGTCAAGCCATTAGCATTCCATATGGTTAAATTTTAGTGTATTAGCCATTAGTTCATTTTTGAGACAAGTGTTGTTAGTAAGTTTAGCATGGTGCTCATTTGTTCCATAAGGCCCATTCATCATATTCTTTAACTCCTGCATGTCATTTGCCTGAGTGACCATTGTAGTATCTTGTTGGTTGGTATTTTTCATTTGAGCATATGTAGGTCTTTGTGTTGTACTTATATTTGTTTGTAGCTACTGGTAGCTGTTGGTTTTGTAGTTGATTCTGTGACTCTTTCTTTCTTAATGGTTGGAAATCTTGCTTCTTGCAGTTGTTTATGTACACTGCATCCTCTATAATTCGCATGGTATGGTTTTTTACCGCAAAGTACACACTTTACAAGATTCAGATCGTAATTTTCTTAGGGCAGTCAGCTGTTTTTGTGATTTGAGCACATTTTACACACTGTATTGATGATAGCAGAAATTTTTTGTGTGACCATATCTTTGACATCTGGTACATTGTACTAATTCTCTTTTTAGTCTTGGGGCTTCGACATTCAATTTTTGCGTTGAGTAAATATTCTATCTGATACATTTCTTTATTATTTTCTTGCATTTTCAAGTCCACAAAAAATAGCGGCAGGGGTTTTTTGTTAGTTCTTTGAAGTATATTCGTTATTTGTAGAACGATATGTCCTTGGTTCTTAGTTCTTTTTATGATTTCGTTTATATCTCCACTGTGGGATGAGATGACGAATCACTACTCTAAAGGGTTTATCTTGCTTCTTACGATATGTATGGATATTCTGGTTTTTTTTATCATCAAGTGCTTTTTTATACTGTCGTATATTTCTAATTGTTTGGGCCTGTACCTTGACTTGTTCTTCATTCAACTCTCTGATTAATGTTTGTCTTTGGCTATAGTGTTTAATATGTTCGTTTAATGGTTGATGTATGTAACACCGGCAATAAATATTGTGTGGGGGCTTCTCTTCCTGTTTTTGTTTTTCCTCTTCAGTATATGCTTCGTGTGTCTCTTCATTGATAACTAAATATCTCTTTTCTTACTCATACTCTTTAAAGTCTTTTACAATATTTTAGAATCGAAGAGATGTAATTATATTATTAATGTATTGGATTTT
This sequence comes from Diabrotica balteata, assembly GCA_918026665.1. Classification (NCBI taxonomy): domain Eukaryota; kingdom Metazoa; phylum Arthropoda; class Insecta; order Coleoptera; family Chrysomelidae; genus Diabrotica; species Diabrotica balteata. Next base: position 77,402,684 of record OU898284.1, read on the forward strand.
GACAAGAGCTATTCATTATACCTGTTTAGTACACAAGTTTATGTGAAATATTCAAGGTCATAGCTGTTCCCAAAATACCTCTACTTAAGTTTGAAAATAATTAGAGCAAGTAATATAAATTATCACCGTGCTTATTATACATAAAAATAAAATAAAATAATTATAATGTTAACAATTTATATTATAACATATTTAAATACATTAGCCAAATATTCCTGAAATTCCTCGATAACTAAACTAGTGGATATTTAAATAAATTTTAAGTTCCCAAAATGTACCTGCTATAAAATTTGAAAATTTACGACTAATACAATTATTGACAACATCGCAGGGGCTTAGTTGTGTACGCTAAAAACTATATACGGATCCCAAACATATTTTATCCAGTTACGGAGTCCACTTGATCCTACATGTTGGTCGAAGTTTACATAATGCGCTACTTAGATAATAATATACACGGTGTATATTCTACTGGAGTTAGTATAATACCGTTTTAGGACGGAGCCTACATTAACCGCTAGATGTAATATATATATATATATAAATCAATAACCCTTCTACCCTAAGGTGCTGGGTGTAAAGTCTCTTTTAGTTTTCATGTACAAACTTCCTCCAATTCTTCTTGTTGCTTGCCAACTTCTTCGCTTGCTCATCATCGTCCCAGGTCTTCATGGGTCTGCCCCTCGGTCTTTTCAAGGTTCTCTCGCTTCCCACACTTGTTTCACTTGGCATTTTGTTATCCATCCTTACCATGTGGCCGTACCATCTCAGTTGGACTTCTTCGATTTTCTTCTCTATTGACTGGACTTTAAGGCGTTCTCTTATTTCATTGTTCCGTATCCTGTCCATTCTGGTCACCCCTAGTACTCTTCTTAGATACTTCATTGATATACTTTGCAGTTTAGTTTTTAGTCTGGTGGTGAGCGTCCAGCTTTCACATCCAAATGTTAAGATAGGTACAAAAACTGTGTTGTAGATAGCTATCTTTGCTTTTTGGGATACTTCTTTTTTCGATAGAAATGTGCTCTTAATTGCGTGGTATATCCGGGAAGCGTTTGCTATTCGGTTATTTATCTCTGCTTCTTGTGTACCCCTACTCTCTAGTTGCACTCCCAGGTATTTAAAGGTTTCTACTTGTTCTAAAGTGTAGTTATTGATTTTAATGTTTGTATGTTGGTCTGCTTTCTCACATACCATCACTTTGGTTTTACTTTCATTAATTCTCAGATTACGTTTCTCAAGTTTATCTCTCCATATTTGGAGGTTTCTCTTAAGTGCGTCCTCGTTTCTTCCAAATACGACGAGGTCATCTGCAAATGCGCACTCCGCAATCTGTATCATTTCCAGGTTTCTATGTCCAACAAATAATCTCGATGTTTCTTCTCTAGTTTCCTTCATTACATCATCTAGTACAATATTGAACAGGATGGGGCCTAGTACACCTTCTTGTCGTAAGCCATCATTAACTCTAAACTCTTCTGATTCCATATTATCTGTTCTTACCCTGTTTCTTGTGTTCTTGTATAGGCTCATAATAGCTTTTCTGAGTTTGCCGTCTACTTCTCTGTTTCTTAGGCTTTTGTCTATTTCAGTTCGCGAGGTTCTATCAAATGCTTTTTCGAGGTCTATGAAGGCTTGGTATAGTTCCGTGCTTGTATTTCGTGCATTTTGTATTAGATGCTTGAGTGTAAAAATATGGTCATGGATGCTTCTTCCCTTTTTGAAACCGCTCTGTGACTGCTCCAGCTTATGGTCTAGTTCTTGTAGTAGTCTTTTCTCCAGTACTCGTTCGTAAACTTTGGAAGGTATACTCAGGAGAGTTATACCTCTGTAGTTGCTGCATTCTCGTCTGTCACCTTTTTTGAAAATGGGTAGAATAATGCGCACTTCCCAGTCTTATGGGATCTTATTCTCATTCCATGCTTTATTGCAAACTTTTCTAAGCATTTCATTTCCATTTTCTCCCATATTTTTTAGCATTTCCGCAGTTATCTTATCATAGCCAGCTGCCTTTCCTCTTTTGAGCCTGAGTTTTATTTCTCGTATTTCCTCTATTGTTATTTCGTTTTGGTTTGGGTTCTCAGATGTGTTTTCTTCAGTGTTGTCTATTTCATTATTATAGTCTTTTTGAGTCAGAAGGTCTTCGAAATATTCTCTCCACCTGTTCATAATACTTTCATTCTCGCAGAGGATGTGGCCATCTTTGTTTTTAATTTGTTTTGGTGTTTGTTGTCTGTTCTCTGTTCGTAGGCTTCTCAGAGTTTTGTAAAATAGTTTTTGGATAGTGTGGTAGTCTTTCTCCAGCTTGTTCCCAAAATCCTCCCAGCTCTTCTTTTTTACTTCAATCACCATATATTTTACTTTTGCCCTCTGTTGCTTATATTTTTTGATAGCTTTCTGCATACTGGTTCCCTAAATATTTTTTCCACGCTAGCTTCTTGGATTTGACCTCTTCTTTTATTTCATTACTCCACCAATTCGTACATTGTCTGTTTTTATTGATTTTAGCTATTCCGCAGATTTGCTTGCCCCCGTCTAGGAGAGATTCTTTAAGTTTTTGCCAAGTTTCTTCTAAGTCATAGTTCTGGTTTAAGTGCTTTTGTAGACTATTGTTCACATAGCTTTTGTCTTTCTGTGCTATTTTCTTATCTGCTAACTTGTATGACCTAATAACTGCGTTGGTGAGGTTTCTTGCGGTTCTGTCTCTTTTTCTTGGTACCTTCTGCGTGCGTTTTTGTTCCACACCGATACTAGTTCGGGATACTACCAGATAATGGTCGCTGTATATTTCTGCTCCCCTTCTGACTTTGACATCTTTGATACACTGTCTTAAGGGTCTGCTTACCAATACATAGTCAATAATGGACTTTTCTCCTCTACTCTTGACTTCTCTGGTATATTTGTGCACATCTTTGTGTTGAAAAAAGGAATTCATAATTATCAGGTCATTCTTTCTACAAAAGTCTATAATTCGTTGACCATTATTATTTCTTACTTGCTCTCCGTGTTGTCCTTGTACATCCGAGGATTCTTGGTCTTTTACGCCTGCTCTACCATTGAGACCGTCAATTATTATTATGTTACCTTCTGCGCTATCTATGATCTCTGTTGCCTTTTCCCAAAAAATGTCCTTGGTGTTCACTCTTTCAGTATCGTTTGGTTCATATATAACAAAGAGGTTGACTAGTTTCTTCTCTTCGGTTGTTATTCTAATTTTTAGGATCCTTTCGGCAATACATTCCCAATCTTTAATGTTACTAGTCAAGTTTCTATTGATGAGACAACCAACTGCTTCACGTGCTCTTTCTGACGGGGGTGCTCACTGAGTATTAAAAAATGGCCATTTTCCAGAAACTGTGTGCTCTTACCTTTTCTTTTGGTCTCTGTGATCCCTAGTATGTCTATTTTAGCCTTATTAAATTCTTTTACAAGTTCAGCCTCCTTGCCGTTGAGACCTCTTACGTTCCATGTTCCTATTGTCCATCCTTCAGGTATTCTGGTTTTTTGAGTTGCCGTTGTTTTCACACTTTTAATCTCATTGGTTACAGTTGCTTCGTGTATTTGTAAGCCTTTCTCATCTTCCTTCTTTTTTAAGTTTCCATACTGGTCTTTATGTAGTGCTTTACTACTACTCATGTCCTTGTTCATTGCCTGTTTCGTCATCGTCTTTCCATTGCCGTTTTTTATTAGTTTTTTGGTTTATCTATCTTATTTTCTTTATTATTCCATTTCCATTCTTCCTTATTTACCCACAATTTATTTGTGCCAATCTTTACGTCGTTGCCTTTATCTATCTCTTCTTGTGCAATCATTCTTATAGTTTTTTGTATTTCTCTTTCTTTCATTGTGGTGTCGTTGTTGATATATATTTTTTCCTTGTGGTTTTTTAGTTTGTACTTGTTCTTCATGACTTTGATTTTTTCTTCCTGATCTTCTAGTTCGATCAGATAGGTTTTTGTTCCCAGCTTGTATGCATCTTTGATTTTAACCTCAATTCCCATATATGTTTTGAATATATTCAACATCGCCTCTCTTATTACTCTTTGATCATAGGTATCTATTAATATACCATTCAACACTACATTGTTTTTCCTCCTTTGTTTTTCCATAAATTCAATATTCTCCTTGATTTCTTTCAATTCCTCTTTGATTTCTTTTGTTTTCTTGTTTTAGGTCTTTGTTTTCCTTCTTTAACTTTTTATTATCTTCGATGAGCTGTTCTATTGCTTCTTTACTGCTCTTTTGGTCGTTCCTTATCTCTGTGACATCTTTTGCCAACTTGTTCATCATTTCAATTATGGTATCTAGTTTTGATTCATGTTTATTCCGTGGTGAGTTTGTTGATAGCTTTCTATTCTTCGTATGCTCTCCTCTTTCTTCATCTTCGATGTCATCCTCCCTCATTTTTCTTTTTATTCCGTTGTCCGTTACTGAGCTATCGCTCTCTCAATCTTTTCATTTCTCCAAAAACTTTTTTATTATTCGGCGCCAGGCACTATCTTCCACCTCAACGGTTCAGAGAAGACAGTGTCTACCGTTTATTTATTGCAAGCAGCTAAAATATTGTCGCCTGGGATATTTTGCTCACAGTGGCAACGTCGCATAAAAATTGGTGAAGACTTCAGTGAATGTTTTGCTTTTTATCGCGCTTATCAGTTAACCTCTTCGGTGTATTTTGGTTAATTGCTTATAATTATTTCACTGACTCACCTTTTAGAAGTCCACTTTTTATACTACTGATTAGTTTTTAACTTTGTTTTGCACTCTAACTAATTTTGATTGTTTATTTCTCGTTGTAACTCTCGATAAATCGGGTTAATTACAGCCGAAACAACAAACGTATTTATCTAATCGCTACCGCGTTGCCAATGAAATAACAGAGCTATTCGCGAAAAATCGATTAAAAACGTCGATTTTTTCGTCTAAAAGTTGTTACTTTCAATCGCGAATAACTTGAAAAATATCAGTTTTACAAAAAAAAAAATGTAAAGAATATTTTTTGTTTAGAATCACTTTTTTTAATCGAAACCTGTAGTTAAAAACGTAAAAAAAAAATTTTCAGCCCCGAGATGGGGTGGCAACCACCCCTAAGGCTTTGGCGCACTTTGGTTCGATATAGATTTTGATCCTTGGCTATTACCTACCTTCTGTTAAAATTTCAAGTCAATCCAAGAAGGACGAAAAAATTGCGGGGGGGGGGGGTGGGGAATGCTTCATTTCCTAGACTATAAGTGGTTGTGTAGCTTTCAATTTTTATGATTTCAGAATGCAGCAGCCCACCGAAGTATTGGATTTTTATATTTTTTAAATATAATTATTTGACAACCTTTTGTTGGTCAACCACCTACAGCAGAATTGAGCCGAAATACATAATATTTCGTATGTTCCGAATTTATTTCGTTCAATCTATATATATATATATATATATATATATATATATATATATATATATATATATATATATATATTTATAATATATCATATATATAAGCTTAAGTACTTTGATTTGTTTCAAGTACTTTTCATTCAATTAATAATTTTATGTTTTTTTAGTTCAACCAGCAACATCTGCATCACAAGCAGCAACTAGGTTTGCTGAAATTGGTGAAGTGTTGAACCAGAGAATGGAGTCGATCGATAAGTGTTGAACCAGAGAATGGAGTCGATCGATAACAAACTAGAACAACTGATCGAAGAAAAAAAACAAACTAACTCCAGTTTAAGGAGTATTGTTACTGCAATTGAAAACTTACGAAACTAATTGTTTTGCATTAATAATAATAATTTTTTCATTAGTTATAGACTTTTATTTTAATTATCCTGCAATTAAGTTTAGGTGTTCAACACAAGCATAAAACAAGAAAAAGCCATGGCTGTCATATATCGTTAAATTTAAACATATACTACAAGTTATGTACAAATAAAGTAACACATATTAAAAGTGTTGGGAATTTATCTGTATTAAACAGCCAGCAATTGACGGATTTGTAGTTAACTGTTTTATTTGCGTAAAAACAACTCAAATTCTGTTATCTTGCTGTCTGCTAAATTATTAAACTATTTCAATTTTTCCCTGGGTGACAGTTTGTTTTCTGACGTTTTTATATTATATTTGACATAGTTTATGGAACAGTAGCAACGGGAAATTTTGGGTAACATGATAAAACTAAAATTTAACTAAATACATTTTATACAAATAATACATATTCGTAACACTCCCACCCGGTACATTTCGATGAGAAAAAGAGACTATACCACTTATTTTTCATCATCTTTTTGGTCTCCATTTATTGGTATTACCGCTAATTCTATAACAGGACGTTCATATATTCCACTTTCTGTTTGAACCTTTGCTCGTCGCACTTGCCCATCAGGTGATTTTTTAACTTCAATTACCTTACCCTTTGGCCAATTGCATCTTGGTAAATCTTTATCACATATAATTACAATATTGCCCTCTTTAATTGGTACAACTTGTTTATGCCATTTTGCCCTAAGTAGTAGTTCAGGTATGTATTTAGAAATAAAGCGTCGCCAACATTTATTTGCAAATTGCTCTGTGTATAAATATTTTTTTTCCCTGGTCATTTGCTTAATCATATATCTTATTATTATTTTTATACATATCACCTTCTATGCTCCCGAAATAAAACTAAAGACCTGATATAGCAATTGTGCTGGATGGTGTATCCTGATGGGAGGTTCTTTATAATGAGTATAAACTGACATTATCCCAATTAACAATATGGTATATATTATGATATATTGTGTATGATGCATATGGAATGTATGAGTACTGAAATAGTGCAGTGACACAAGCCATTCATATCCAATGGCCTGGAGTATTAGTTTATATTAATATCATAGAGATTGCAGCCTTTTAGAATTCTTTATGAAGACATTTGGGACAAGGACATTGAAACGCCTTAATTGCAATCACTTAAGGTACGACACTATCACTAATATAAGTAATGTAAGATGGAGTTGCTTCTTCTCCCCTATCTCAAACTATTTGCGGACTTACGAAATATATGATTACAAGCAAGTTGCATTAATCATTGTGGATCTATGTGTCCTTGATTTAACTGTAGAGTACCTATATGAAGGGTCCCTAAACACTTATGAAATATAACAATTAAACAGTCTTATAGTATTTTGTACTAGGGTGGCATAACATTCCAAGGATGAAAGATAATGTGATTTAAAGGACCTGCCAATTATTTTCTATGCTTGCTCGTAGACCTCACATCAGACACTCTTTTCTGTAGTGAACCCCGTGATCTAGATCTAGGTCTGCTAGGTTCTATATTCGGGAAAGTATGCAACTGTGATCTGGACCCACTTTGGGATGCATCTGTGCTTGACCTTCTTCATCTAGGAGCTGAAGAGCTTTGAGGCCTAGAGCTCTGTGTGCATAGTGGGTAGATGGTAATTGTTGATGTACTCAAGTTTGGGTGGCTGCTGAAGCATATAGATGTTGACTCAGGAGATTAAAATTCCTGGTCAATTCTTCTATTGCTAGAGAGTTTCTAATATTGATCTCTATCTGAATACTCAAGTTTGATAACAGCTGGTCAAGATATATCATTAATCTAGGGTCTTTCTCCCCGGTGTAAGGATGCAGGTATCTGCACTGGAAACCATAATGGCAAAATCCATATAATACGTATGCCTTGCAAAAAGCTATATCTTCAGAGGTTGAAGGGTCCTTGACATAGACACATTTAAATCTATCCCTCCTCTCCTCATATGGGAGTCCTGGTTCCTTTGCATTATTTACAAAGACTGAAGCATAGGGAAAATAGGGTAATTGTTTACTGTGAGGCTCTATATTGTTCCTTTCCTTCGGTTTTGTACTTTCTACAAATATAGAGGTCTTCTTAGATGCCTCCTCTCTTAACTTCTTAGCATGGGATGCAGGACATGGTTTCTGTTTACTTGAGACACTTGTAGAAGTAGAGCAGCAAGCTACTGATTCTTGCTGTTCTGCTTTCTTTTATCCTCCTTTTTAACAGGTATATGTGAGGATGAAGTTTGTGTAGATGTCATAATAGGGTCCAAATTGATTGATGTTATCAAGATGATGTCTTAAGTAATAATAATATATATTAATTTGTTATCAACACCAGGCTTTACACAATGATGCGATTATAAAATGACAGAGTAATTTGTGTTAGTCTTGTCTTACATGTAGACTTTTGCAGGAAGAACGAGATCTATTACGTCAAGAAAGAGAGTTAACCAAGGAGTCTATGAGAATTATAGAAGAAGATGAGTGCTCGAATGATGGTCAGGACATCGATGAAGAGGAAATAATTAAAACTAACCCTTTGGTTAATAAATTCCTTTCTTTAAATATAGATAAGCCCTTTATCGACAATGTTGCCCCTTTAACTCCAACACTTGGTAAGCCTCTGCCAACTTATAACGATGAAAGTTCAGGTATATTATATAAAAGAAGAGATCCTGAAGATCTCCCTATTTTTAATGGCAATCCACATGATTGACCTGTTTTTATTAGTAGTTTTGAAAGATCTACTGAGCTATGTCAACTAAATAATCATGAGAATTTATTAAGATTACAAAAATGTTTAAAAGTTCCAGCAAGAGTCAGTGTTTCAAGTTTTTTAATTCTACCTCAATGTGTGCCCCAAATTATAGCTACATTAAAAATCCTTTTTGGAAGACCTGAGCAAATTATTGAAGCTCATATAAATTCTATTCGTAGATTATCATCTCCTAAACCGGAAAAACTTGAAACTCTGGTAGAATTTGCTTTAGCAGTTAAAAATGTATGTGTTTTATTGGAAGCATCTAATTTAAAAGACTACATTAATAACCCTACCCTTATGCATGAATTATTAGAGAAACTACCTTCACAAATTAAAGTTAATTGGTCGATATATCGCAGTGCTTTTCATAAATTTCAGGGATTAAGTGAACTTGCTGATTGGTTGTATAATCTAGCAACAAATGTTTGTTCTGCTCTTCCTACACTAGCACTTAATGAACAAAGTAATAACAAAAGGCAATTTAATAATAATGTGCATGCTAGTATACATGAACCAAATGCCTCCAGTGAAACACATAATTGTAAACTGTGTAATCAGAGAGATTGTAAAAAGATTGCAGGTTGTTCAGAATTTCAGAGATATTCATTATCTCAAAGATGCGAGTCTGTTAAAGCCTTAAATTTATGTAGGCTTTGCTTAAAGAAACACAGATTTCCCTGTAAGTATCCTGTAAAATGCAACAAAGAAGAATATCAAAGGAAGCATCATCCTCTTCTTCATGAATTTTCAGAACAAGTATCTAATAAAAGTACAAAGCTTATCAAAAAGGAAAACGGTATGCAAACAGTAGGATCACACCTCTTATCTGCAGATGAAGAAAATAAGGCACATCAAGGAACACGCTTTCGAATACTTTCCGTTGTTTTAAGAAATGGAAGTAGGGAGGTCACTAGATTTGCCTTTCTAGATGAAGGGTCTTCCGTTACTTTGTTAGAAGAAAGTATTGCTAAAAAGCTAAATATAATGGGAGAGCCAGAACAACTTTGCTTAAAATGGACTGGAAACCAACAACGCTTAGAAGATGCGTCAGAAAAAGTATTATTTTCTATTTCTGGTGATTATAATGGGGCCAAAGAATTTGACCACCGACCAGCCAGAACGGTAAGAAAATTAGGTCTTCCGAAACAAACTCTAGATGCAAAGGCGACTAAAAAAAGCTTTCTCTATTTAAAAAACTTGCCTTTCAAATCATATAAGAACGCTGTTCCTCAGATCTTGATAGGCTTAGATAACTGGGACTTAGCGTTACCACTTCGAGTGAAAGAAGGTCTAGAACTTCAACCGATAGTTGCAAAGTCCAGGTTAGGTTGGACTATTTTTGCAATGTTTTCAAATAATGATGTAGACTACACTTACAACATTTGCCAATGTAGTTCTGAAAGCATTACTAACCAAGAACTCTTTAATACTGTAAAAGACTTCTTTTCAGTTGAAAGCCTCGGAGTTCAAAATATTAAACCGTCTGTTTCCAAAGAATAAGATAGGGCTATTCGTATACAAGAAAGCACCCTAGTTCAAATTGGTAACCAATATAAAATTGGATTACTCTGGAAATATGACAACTTGAAACTCCCTAATAGTAAACCCATAATTATTCAAAGACTGGAGTGTATAGAGAGAAACATTAAGAAAAATCCAAAACTAGGTATCAAAATTAATCAACAAATTCAAGATTTTCTAGAAAAGGAATATATTAGAAAACTGTCAGAACAAGAACTCTTACAGCATCAAGAACAAACATGGTATCTTCCCACATTTCCGGCCTTTAATCCTAATAAACCTGACAAATTCAGATTGGTTTGGGATGCAGCAGCAACCGTACAGGGAATATCCTTAAATTACATGTTATTAAAAGGAGATGACCAACTTGCTTCTCTATTAGGCGTCCTCCTACGATTTCGTGAAAGAAAGATTGGCTTTTCTGGAGACATCAAGGAAATGTTTCTTCGTGCAGGTATAATAGAAGAAGATCAACATGCACAACGACTCTTGTGGCGCAATGGTAGCTCTGATAATCCTTTGGAAGTTTACGTCATGACTGTGATGACCTTCGGAGCTACCTGCTCACCCAGTTGTGCACAATTTTTTAAAAACGCTAATGCGAAGAAATTTAGTGTAGAATATCCTAGAGCTGTTGATTCTATAGTAAATAAACATTATGTCGATGATCTCTTAGAATCAACAGACACTGAGGATGAAGCTATCCAATTAGCAAAAGAAATTGCCTTAATTCACGCCAGCGGAAATTTTGAAATAAGAAACTGGAGATCAAACTCTGAAAAATTAATGAAAATCATGAACACCACTCACGGAAATAACGAAGAAGTCAACCTAGATCTAGGGAACAATAAGAGCATGAAGAAGGTTCTAGGAATGTGGTGAGATTTAAAGGGAGATAATTTTATTTTCAATTTAAAATGTAATAAAGTAAACAAAGATGTTTTAAGTGGATTAAGAAAGCCAACAAAGCGAGAAATTTTACAAATCTTAATGTCTATATATGACCCTTTAGGTTTGTTAGCAAACTTTTTGATTTAGGTGAAGATCCTTTTACAGGAAATATGGAGGAGTAACATTTCTTGGGATCAACCAATAACTAATGAACAGTTTCAAAAATGGCTTGTTTGGTTGAAACAGCTTCCAGAAATAGAGAAGGTTTTAATTCCAAGGTACTTTTTTAATAAACTCGAAAACTGGAAGGATACCAATACGCAAATGCACATATTTGTAGATGCCAGCGAACACGCCAGTACTTGTGTGGCATATCTAAGAATAATGAAAAAAGATGTCATAGAGTGTACGTTGATTGGAGCGGAAACACATGTAGCACCATTAAAACCACAAACTATTCCTCGACTGGAACTTAATGGTGCAGTGATGGGTTCGAGGCTTGCTAAAAACCTTTGTCAACATCTTTCCATACCTGTGCACAACATTGTTTATTGGACAGATTCTTCAACAGTTTTAAGCTAGTTAAGAAATGAAGACCCAAGAAAATTACCAAAATATGTAGCTTACAGAGTGGCCGAAATTCAACAAGACTCGGTGGTATCACATTGGAGATATGTACCTACTAAGAATAGCATAGCCGACGAAGCTACCAAATGGACAAAAAGTCCCAATTTGAAAAACACGAGATGTTGGTTTAAAGGTCCTGATTTTCTGTATCAATTAGAAAACGGTTGGCCTCCAGACATCACCCTTAAAAGGGAAGGAGCTGATGAAGTGTTAACCACTCATGAAGTAAAATGTAATAGTCCACCTTTAATTGATTTTAAAAGATTTAGTCAATTTAATAGAATTTTAAGAGCAACTGCGTATGTGTTTCGATTTTTAAGAATTATTTATGCAAAACCAATAGAATTTGAGCTTGTTGGGAATTTATCTGTATTGAACAGCCAGCAATTGACGGATTTGTAGTTAACTGTTTTATTTGCGTAAAAGCAACTCAAATTCTGTTATCTTGCTGTCTGCTAAATTATTAAACTATTTCAATTTTTCCCTGGGTGACAGTTTGTTTTCTGACGTTTTTATATTATATTTGACATAGTTTATGGAACAGTACCAACGGGAAATTTTGGGTAACATGATAAAACTAAAATTTAACTAAATACATTTTATACAAATAATAAATATTCGTAACAGAAAGGTTTAAATAAAATTTATTTATTCCACAACAAACACATTTTACAGAATAAAATGTAATTACAAGTAGGCTAAGATAAAGTAATTGAAGCTGATAGAAAGCTAGATTTAACTGCTTTGATGTTGAAGATATCTATGTCACTATTTTTTTAGTATTATATTGCACTGCCTCGTCATGTTGTTTATGGGTGAGCAGTCTGTCTCACAAATAAAAAAAACAGCCCTCTATGACTCAACCTTAAGTTAATTTTAGGTACCAAGAATTTGAGATTAAACGACTTACCTGTAAGGAAGTTCAATCATAACTATACGAGCTTCATTCCATCAGTCTAGAACACAATGGCATCACTGCTTTGCTGTGACTCACGCACCAGTTAAAAGAAAATAAAACCAAATCCCATCCGGTCACACCCGGTCTGGCTTCATTCTTGCGTTAGTGAAAGTCGATTATGTAATTGGGGTGGAAAGATGAACCTCCGGAGGGGTGGGTTGTTCTAGACTGATTAATGTTATTGAACTTCCTTACAGGTAAGTCGTTTAATCTCAAATTATACTTCGCTTCATTCCATCAGTCTAGAACACAATGGCAGTTGTTTAGAGAGTTTACATCATCGACTAGGCTTTAATAAATCATACAATTTAAGTACTAATCTTTAATATATAGCAGCTAACCAATATGAACAATTAAACAGATACTATATTTTACTTCTTAGGTAATGAGGTAACTAATCCTAACAATGAAACTTACTTCTACGAACAAAATATTTCTTATAACTTAAAAATATTTCTAGCAAATTCTGCGGGGGTTTCGATTGGTCTATTATAATAGTTAAAAAATATTTCTGAATTTTTAGACCATCCTGCAGTAGCTTTTATAGTATCGATTGAAACTCCGCATCTAAGCGCTGCCGAAGATGACGCATGCCTGGTACTGTATGGGGTAAAGGTACTTACATCGATACCACTCATCTTCAGAACAGATTTTATCTATCTTGAGTGTCACCGCAGGGGACGTGATAATTTGGACTAATCGTCAATCATCTGCCTCTGGGTGCTCTGTAGAGGGCTTCGAGAACGTCTACGAAGGCACCTCTACCCAAGTCTATTTTCTGGTATAGACTTGTAGAAACTTCTCTCGTTGACTTGCCTTGATAAAGGCAAGTTATTTCTTACATGACCAAATGAAGGTCGAAATAAAACACAAAAGTACTGTAGAATAACTCAGCCACAGAGTAAAGGTAAGGCTAAAAGAAAAGCAGAGCCCCGAGAGCACTAAGCTCTCGGAGAGCCCGTGAAGGACTAACTTGATTGACCTGAAAATCGCCTATTTTTATACTTTCCGCAGTAGCGATTAGGGATTTCCAGGTCAGGGAGGGGCCAACGGGAAAAATAAGGGGCGGGGCGATGCGTCTCGAACGTGAACTAGTCGCGTCCGAGAACATCCCCCCTCCTCTGGAGACTCTGTGGCTGGGAAAGAATTTATTGAAAATCAAAAAGTAATACAGAGATAAGAATAATGTATGAAATATAGAAATACATGAAAAATGTAAATAAAATTAAAAAAATTGTCTTTGAGCAAACTCACTACACAGCAGTAACAGGGAGGTCGGTGGTGTTGACGGCATCTCCGTCTCCTGCAGCTCCATTCTCGATCGGTGTGTCGACTCCTCCAACGGGTTCGTCTTCTTCTCGGTCGTCCGGATCCCATTTGCCATATCCAACGGGGTTTCGCAGAGTACCAGGGTGCCGAAGCCTTTTCGGTAGGGGGGCGATGACTGGGTCTGCTCCGGGACTTCCGTTGGCATCTGGGGCTTCTGACTTCGAAGAAGGCTGGCTCGTCAAAGTCCCCTGCACGTCGAAGGCATCCGGTCTGCAGAAGGCCTCGATGGCGGAGTGTCAGATAGCATTCTAACACTCCGTGGTTCTCCCCGTTCTTCTCTTGACTTCAACCCATGTTGAAGTCAATGGTTGTAGCCTTCTGCTGCGAGTCGAGCTGGGTCGTGAGAGTGGAATAATCCACGTTGTCGGGCGCCATGTCACCGCAGGGGACGTGATAATTTGGTCTAATCGTCAATCATCTGCCTCTGGGTGCTCTGTAGAGGGCTTCGAGAACGTCTGCGAAGGCACCTCTACCCAAGTCTATTTTCTGGTATAGACTTGTAGAAACTTCTCTCGTTGACTTGCCTTGATAAAGGCAAGTTATTTCTTACATGACCAAATGAAGGTCGAAATAAAACACAAAAGTACTGTAGAATAACTCAGCCACAGAGTAAAGGTAAGGCTAAAAGAAAAGCAGAGCCCCGAGAGCACTAAGCTCTCGGAGAGCCCGTGAAGGACTAACTTGATTGACCTGAAAATCGCCTATTTTTATACTTTCCGCAGTAGCGATTAGAGATTTCCAGGTCAGGGAGGGGCCAACGGGAAAAATAAGGGGCGGGGCGATGCGTCTCGAACGTGAACTAGTCGCGTCCGAGAACATGAGAGGGTCCTGGGTAGAGGCAGCCCGATATGGTTTCATGTAAGTTATAAATAGACGCGTTATATTTCCCCTTAAGGGTTTTGTGATATTAATATAATGTAGTGAAGTGGAAGCTACACAAAGTTCTGGTTTATTATAGAAAAACGGAAGACAAAGTTTAGGTTGATTTTTATTAGGTGCTGAAGTTTTTAGCAATTCTGTAATTATTATTTCAATTCGATCATCGAAGTTGGAAATGTTATTAATATGAATACTGTTAATAGTTCTCAGTAACTCGGTGTGCAGTACATAAAGATATTATGGTAACCAACTTAAGCGACAATTGCTCTAATGTAAGATCTTCCAACGGATATAATGTTGACACATACTCCAGAACGCTATCGGGATTCCAAGTCTTAGTATATTTTGGAAATGAAGGCCTCAATTTAAAAATACCTTTAAGATATCTATTAAGAGCTTCAGATTGTTTAATATTTGACACTGTTAGAGAAATAGCCGATCGGAATGTATTTAAAGTGGAGTAACTACTTCCCCTTTCATATTCTGTTAACAAAAATTGCATAACATCTTTATCAGATGCACCAAAACAGAGCAATAGGTTTTCTTGACAGTATGACCAAATTTTAGAAGTTTTAGAAGAAATTTTAAAGAAAACTGGATACCAACATTGAGCTTCTCAAAGAGGAACCACCACAATTCCTTCTGCTCTATCTAATATTATTTTATTAAGTACTCTCATAACCAAAGAAAACGGAGGAAAAGCATAAAATTTGTAATTGCTCCAATTTAAAGTGAAAGCATCTATAGCGAATGAATCGGGGTCTTTCTTCCATGACACATATTTTGGACATTTAGCATTAGATATTGAAGCAAATAAGTCAATCTGCGGTCTGCCAAATGTTTCCACTATTTGGTTATATGCTGCTTGATTTAACGAGAATTCCGTATCAATAGTTAGCGAACGTGATTCCGCGTCTGCTACTGAATTACTTTTTGATTCTATGTAGGATGCAAAAATAAGGATATCTCTAGTCTCACACCACTGCCATATACAGCGGGCTAAATAGGCTAGCTTAGGATACTTTATGCCTCCCATTATATTGATATAAGAGATAGAAGTGGTGTTGTCAATTCTTAAAAGTATTGAGCAAGATCTTTTATGTTTAGCAAAACTTTTAAGACCCATATGGGCAGCAAGGAATTCTAATTGATTGATATTAAACGTTTTTTGCATCTTCTGACCAAAAACCATGAATTTTTTCTGCATCACAACAAGCTCCCTATCCAGACAAGGAAGCATCCGAATAAATTATCATTTGATATGTAGATTGCTGCAAAGATGTTTTTGCTTGTGGTATGGCTGATATCCACCAATGTAATTCAGTTCGAATTATCATTGCACCCACTTCTTTTTTTTTTTTTTTTTTTTTTTAAAGCTAAATATTTTTCCGTTCGAGGATTTTGGTGTAGAGGTAACCGTATTTAACTGCAGGCAAATCGATATTAAGAAATAATAATTCTCGCAAACCGACGGATTTTACAAGTTTGAAACTTTAAAATTGACCGAATTATTGTTATTGTATTGGTAATTTTTACCTGAGTTAGAGACAATGACATATCAACACTGTTAAAGATAAACCCTAAAAACGTTATTTGTTGAGTTCTAATGAGCGTACTTTTCTTATAATTAATTATGAAACTCAATTCTAGAAACAGTTCAATTGTAATTTTTAGATTATTATTGCATTCTGATTTTGTACTCCCTAACAATAAACAATCATCCATGTAGTTAAGAATAAGAATATTTCTAACTTTTAAATATTGAGTAACAGTTTTAAAATTTTTGTGAATAAATATGGCGCGACTGATAAACCAAAAGGTAAAACGTTAAATTGAAACATTTTTCCCTTGTATTGAAATTTAAAAAATTTACGATGTTGTTTATTGATTGGTATTCCAAAGTAAGCATCCTTTAAATCTAGAGAGACCATGTAGCAACCTGAAGTAATTAAACTTTTTACAGACCTGTAATCATCTAACTTAAAATGTGGAGCTGTAATATAAGAATTTAATCGTTTCAAATTTAAAACAAATCTGTTTCCTCCACTAGACTTTGGTACTAGAAAAAATGAGGATATAAAGCCTTTCTTATTTGAATTACACGGTGCTTTTAAGTCAAAACTAGATTTCTTTAAAGCCTGTGCAGTTCTACACCTATTGGCAAGATCCATTCCAAAAAGATCTTGATCTACTGGACCAACCTTGGCTATTTTCCTCATTTCAGGATTGAGCCTAGGTACTAGCTCATGTCGACGATGGAGAGATATGAAATATTGAGAATGTGTAAGGAGCTTCGCAGCATCTGCCAAAGGTCCAACACAATCCGTAATGCTGTTTGTCGGCATTTTTAAGATCTGGTTAAAAACAGCTCCGAAGGCACTTAAACCCTTACCCAAACAAGTTTGTATATGCTCTAGGTAGGAGTCTTTTTTAATATCCTCACTGGGGGCTAGCAACTTTACTTCCTCATTCAGTTTTGATAACCAAAAAGTGAAATAAGGAAGAAAATAAACCAATAAATAAATAAAAAATTAAGATAAACGAAAAATCCGATGCTATATCCACGATATATATCACAAGAATATCACAGATACCATATACCGTTCCAGAAAGGTCTATAAAAAGATCAATACTTGCACAAAACATTGTAAAGCAAGTCGTTAGATTTTATTCCGCAAATTATTTGTACCAGCTTGCTTAAAGAAAATAATGTGTTGTAAGGCCTATAAATAAGGTAAACCCTTACACATTGGTATGTAAAAAATTAAAATAAATAAAAATTCGAATGCTATATCTACAATATATTATAAGAAAAACACAGATTTTATTAAACACAGATTTTTACCATTACATTCGTGTTGAAAATGTCTATGAAAAGGTCGATCGTTGCACAAAACATTATAATGTAAATCGTTAGAATTCTAATCTGCAAAATTTATTTTTGTATCGGCTTAATAAAATAAAATGTGTTGTAAGGCCTATAAAAGGTAAATCCTTACACACGATTACGTTAACATCTATCAATTTTGTGATACAAGGCCTCTATGAGGTAAATCCTTGCACACCATTTTAATTAAGTCTGTGTATTTTACGGTCTGTGTATTTTAGTGTTATTGAAAATACGGCAAAATATTGTGTGGTAGGGCCTTTAAAAAGGTAAATCCCTACACACCGTTACGTAATTATCTCATAAAATATGTAAGCGCAATGCTAACCTTATAATTTTGTAAAGAAAAACAAAAAACACCGTCAGCCATAATTTATATTAAGTGAGTGATGATTAATGTTATATTTGCGTTGGAAAATTCCCAATAACAGTAACAAAATTGATTAAATTACTTACAAAATTTATTTTTGTATCTGTTTGTTAAAATAAAATGTGTTATAAGGCCTATAAAAGGTAAATCCTTACACACGATTACGTAACTATTTTCATTATACCATCGATATGTCTTCATATTTACATAAACATCTATCAATTTTGTGATACAAGGCCTCTATGAGGTAAATCCTTGCACACCATTTATTAATTAAGTCTGTGTATTTTACGTATTGAAGATACGGCAAAATATTGTGTGGTAGGGCCTTTAAAAAGGTAAATCCCTACACACCGTTACGTAATTATCTCATAAAATATCTAAGTGCAATGCTAACCTTATAATTTTATAAGAAAAACAAAAAACACCGTCAGCCAAAATTTATATTAAGTGAGTGATGAGTAATGTTATATTTGCGTAGGAAAATTCCCAATAACAGTAACAAAAATGATTAAATTACTTACAAAATTTATCTTTGTATCTGCTTGTTAAAATAAAATGTGTTATAAGGCCTATAAAAGGTAAATCCTTACACACGATTACATAACTATTTTCATTATACCATCGATATGTATTCATATTTACGTAAACATCTATCAATTTTGTGATACAAGGCCTCTATGAGGTAAATCCTTGCACACCATTTATTAATTAATTCTGTGTATTTTACTTATTGAAAATACGGCAAAATATTGTGTGGTACGGCCTTTAAAAAGATAAATCCCTACACACCCTTAGGAAGTTATCTCATAAAATATCTAAAGTGCAATGTTAACCTTATAATTTTGTAAACAAATAAACAAAAACACCGTCAGCCGAAATTTATATTAACTAAGTGATGAGTAATGTAATATTTGCGTTGGAAAAATCCCAATAACCGTAACAATTGATTAAATTACTTACATGAGGAGTTGTTAGCTGATAATTCTGTGACAGCATTTTGAAGGTCTCATAGCTGTCTTACAATTTCTGATAAATTATGTTTTCTTTTCGGCATTATTGAGCACTAACACAAGAAACACTTTATAGCGACTAATGCGTAAGACACTAAAAGCAAGAATGAAGCCAGACCGGGTGTGACCGGATGGGATTTGGTTTTATTTTCTTTTAACTGGTGCGTGAGTCACAGCAAAGCAGTGATGCCATTGTGTTCTAGACTGATGGAATGAAGCGAAGTATAATTTTATATAGTTGATCAAGAATAAGTCTTTATATTTTAAGTTATTCACAATATAATATACAAGTCCTAACATTAAGTTAGGCATCACATAAGTTTCTGGTAAAAACAGTTTGAGAATTTTTTCCAGTAACTTCCAGATATCAAAAGCACATAATTGATAAGTATGATCTGATTTGATTTATTATGTATACAATGAAATAACTTAAGATCATCAGCAAATAGCAGGAAGTGTGAGTTTTGATAGCCTGTATATCTTGGCCGTATAGATAATTCCATTGATTGCAATGGAAAATAAAATCTAGTTCCACGTGTAACATATGTTTATTGAACCTAAACCCAAGAAACATTAATTTTTATATTAAATATAATACGGTTCAAGAAACTCAAAACTACAATATATATATATATATATATATATATATATATATATATATATATATATATATATATATATATATATATATATACAAGGTAGTCCAGAATTATGTACATTAATTTCTAGAGCTCATAGTACTTCCAAAAATAAGGGTACTTCTTTATTTACACTTTTTTATAAAACTGAATGATAAGGGAGATACAACCCTTTAAAGGGGTGAATTGAAATTCTTATTTTTTCAAATACCTCCAAACGGTTTTGAATACGGAGTTCATATTTTGGGAGTGATTATAAGACATTAGGATAATTAATTTCATGTCACCACCTACCACATCCTATATTAATACAGGGTAGTTTTGGAGGGTAAGTGGGGGTTATTGCGTCACATGTTTTTTAATTTTTAAATATTTTAAAAATTGTTTCCTTAGACTTTTCTACGCAAAAAAGGTGCTCTTGTAATATTTTGATAGATATCACTGTTTTCGATTTATTTAAACTCGAAGGTATACATGTATTTTGTTGTAATCGTTACATTTCTTAATATTCATCAAGTATGCTTTGGAATTGACACTTGTGTTAGTAATAATATTACAAATTAATGGAAAACTTAATTAATACTTAACATTTAATTAATGGCGAAAATAATATTTCACAACAACTGTTCAATATATATATGAGTAATTCCAATACTTTTCACCCACTTTTGTGGGAGGGGTCTTCGGATTTGCTCCAAATTATAGTATGTTATTATACCTTATGTCAAATTTAAGCCCTCTAGGTACACTAGGGCTCGAGAAATCCCTTCTCAAAGGCCCAAAAAAGGCCATTTTTAGCCTGTATTCAAAAAGCTATATCTCGATGTCCTATAAACCGATTTTAATTTAGCATAGCTCATTTTTTTTTTGTTATAACGTCAGCTATGTATAAAACAATTTTTAAAATCCTAGATCCCAAGATCCATTGCCGGGGACTAAATTAGGGTGGACGAAATTTAAAGATTTTGGTTATTTTTAAAAAATCATAAATAGTGAATTGGTAATTAGAAATACTTTTGATAGGTCTTATTTGAAAGGTTCTTTTATTACCTTTAAAATGAGACTTGGTAAATTAAAACTTATCAAGTAGATTCAGAGTTAGAGCTGTTTGAAATTTATCATTTTCGTGAAAATCGCGTTTTTTCGAATTTTCAAGCTAGCAGCAAAAAAATCTTTGAACTTTTAGAGTAACGAAACTTGGTGTGATGATAGTTCTTCATATGTACAACAACTTGTAAATCTTTATTTTTTGTGTTTTAGCCATTATTGACCTTATCCAACTGCTTCAAAAATTGGAAAAATCGAGTATTATGCATCTAAAGTAAGCCAAAGTACTCGGCACTTTTGGCATTCTTGAATCAATTTCATAATACTAACTCCTTTTTCTCAATATACATAATAAAAGTACTTACCAAGAGCTTTAATTTAAGTAATGGTAGAATTCTCTGGGTGCTCGAAAACCAAAGTTTAAATTGTTGAAACGTTTTTTATAATTCATGGTATCAAATCTGTGAAAAGTCGTTATTGCCTGTTAGTATGTTTATTTAAAATTTTGAACAACTTTGATTTTGTAGCATATAGAAAACTTCTTTAGTCACTTTTCAAATCTATTATCAATTGAAACAGTTTTTAACCACAAAAAAATGTACCGCCGGGCGGCCAAGGAATAATGCTACTACGAATTCGTGCACGCATGTATACACAAATATTTTTTCTCTAATAATCTTTGGAATTGTAATAAATATAATAACCTGACAATAGACTTTTACCGTATTATTTTACAAAAATCGCTGAAAAAAATAATAATATAGTGATATTATATATAAAGTATTTTGTGATTTTCCAATAATACAGTAAAAATTTATATAATAGTGAGTGAGTTTTAGATGAAATTTTAAATGTTTCTGAACCTGATGAGGGTCTATTGAGAGATCCGAAACGTCATTAATAAACTAATGTGAAGTAAGATAAGTTAATAACTACATTTATGTAATCTGTAAACGTTAGAGTTAATAAATATCTTACGAATATTTCATTTGAGATATTTTGACATAATAATTATATATTATATAACATAAATGTATATTACAGGCTTTCCAGAAAATATCAAAACTTACTCAAGAAAAAAATATTCGATAATTTCCGAGGAATTGCAAAATCAGATAAAAGATTATTATGTAAGTAATGAAAATGTGTACACCTTCCCTGGTAAAAGAGATTATGTAATAAGCCACGATGATCAAGGAAGAAAAATTTTGATACAAAAAAAATTATTGTTATATAGGCTACATGATTTGTACTTAAAATTCAAAGAAGAATACAGTGGTAGTAAAAAGGTCCCATCATTTTCATTCTTTGCAGCTTTGAAACCTGTTGAATGCATACATGCAGGAGACCCTGGTAGTCACACTATTTGTGTGTGTGCTAAGCATCAAAATGTAAAGCTTAAATTAAATGCAATTTCAAAAAAACTCAATTATAGAGATTTGTTAGCTGTTGTTGTTTGCATTGTTGACGAGGAAACGTGTATGACTAATCAATGTAAAAAGTGTCCAAGACAATTAGGTGTGCAACAAACTTTTGAAAAGATTCTAAAAGAACTTGACATTAAACTATCAACGGAACCAATAAAGTATAAAAATTGGATAGGGAAAGGCAGTTCAGCTTCACTTCAAAGTTTTGAAGAAAATGCAGAATATTTCAAAGCACAACTTTGTAAAGATATAGATGATTTAACTTTTCATCATTTCGTAGCAGACAGTAAAAAAAGATATCTGAGTGATTGCAAAAATAAATTAGATTCAGACACGTGTATCATTTTAATGGAGTTTTTAGAAAATTATTCTTTTATTATTCAGCAATCTATTCAAGCATTTTATTCCAATAATTGACAAGCAATGGTGCATTTTGGTGCAATGGAACCCTTTGTGCATTTATTTTAAAAACAAGGAAAGTGATCAACTTTTAAACGTAAATTATTGCATGATTAGTGACACTAAGGATCATTTGGCTTACACAATAAATGCGTTTACTGCAAAATTAATGGCCGAAATTAAAGAGAAATATAGCTGGATCAAAAATGTCATCTATTTTTCAGATGGAGCACCTCATCAATACAAAAATAAGTAATAAAATTTCAATTATTTATAAACATTTAACTTTATAATAATAAAATGTTATCATGATTCTTTAATTTGAAATTGTTATTTTCCGCCTAGGAATCATTTGACCAATATAATATGTCACGACAATGACTTTGGAATAAACGTAATATCATACAATTTTTTTGCAACCAGTCATGGGAAATCTCCATGTGATGCTACTGGCGGTACTATAAAAAGGCTGATTATGCAGCATTGTATAAGGTCACATCCAGAAGCACAAATCATAAATGCAAGTGAGATGTATATTACAAATATAAAGTAATTATATAAAATTATTTTTTAAATATCATGATAAAATAAATGTTTATAATCGTATGGTAATTTTATAATTTATTATAGAGCCTTATGGGTACCAAATAATGAGGTACAAAAATATGAGTACTATTTGGAAAGCGTTTCAATGCCATTAAAACGTTTCCAAATACCAGAAAGCATCATTCTTACTTTCAAGTGGAAAGAAAACAAATGATAATGAAGTTTACTTCTTTTGCTGAAGAACAAAAATGATTGATGTAGATTTACAATAGTTCTAATGCTTAAATATAAACTTTTTATTTAAAATAAAAATAAACATAAAATAAAGATAAAATGTAATTAACGAATTTTTACCAATGAAATATTCTGGTTAAATATGTAAATTCAAACTTTCACAGGAAATCGAAATACTTTTCGTATTATTTTGTAAGTAAATTTAATTTATTTTAACTAAATTCTTGTATTATTTTTTAAGAACATAATATTATAATAATAGGTAATAAAATGTTTTAAAATTAAATATGTAATCCTTTCCTTCGATAATAAAGAAGTTTTCTGTATGCTACAAAATCATGATACTATGAACTAAAGATAAACCCGCGCGCACGCGATCAGTCTATCTCTTTTGCATGTGTGACGTCACTTGGCGACAAATATCACCAGAAATGTTCTGTTTTGTTTAGAATTTTATCAGATTTAGTATTGTTTTATCGTTTATCTAGTACGTTGACAAATAAATGTGTGCATTTTTCATAAAATATATTTTAGAATATTAAATTAAAGATAAACTTTTATCACCAATTGACGTCATGCGCATCGACGTACAAAATTCGATTGCGAAGTGATTTTATCTTGGAAGTGGTATAGTAGCATGCTACAAAATCAAAGTTGTTCAAAATTTTACAGAAACTTACTAATAGGCAAAGCGACTTTTCACAGATTTAATACCCTGAATTATAAAAAACCTTTCAACAATTCAAACTTTGGTTTTCGAGCATCCAGAGAATTCTACCATCACTTAAATTAAAGCTCTTAGTAAGTACTTTTATTATGTTTATTGAGAAAAAGGAGTTAGTATTATGAAATTTATTCAAGAAAGCCAAAACTGCCGAGTTCTTTGGCTTACTTTAGATGCATAATACTCGATTTTTCCAATTTTTGAAGCAGTTAGATAAGGTCAATAATGGCTAAAACACAAAAAATAAAGAGTTACTGGTTGTTGTACATATGAAGAAGTATCATAACACCAAGTTTCGTTACTCTAAAAGTTCAAAGATTTTTTTGCTGCTAGCTTGAAAATTCGAAATACCGCGATTTTCACGAAAATAATAAATTTCAAACAGCTCTAACTGTGAATCTACTTCTTAACTTAACTAAAGGTAATAAAATAACCTTTCAAATAAGACCTATCAAAACTATTTCTAATTACCCATTCACTATTTATGATTTTTTTAAAATAACCAAAATCTTTAAATTTCGTCCGCCCTAATTTAATCCCCGACAATGGATCTTGAGATCTAGGATTTTGAAAATTGTTTGGCAAATAGCTGACGTTATAACAAAAAAAATGAGCTATTCTAAATTAAAATTGGTCAATAGGACATTGAGATATAGCTTTTTGAATATAGGCTAAAAAGGGCCTTTTTTGGGCCTTTGAGAAGGGATTTCTCGAGCCCTAGTGTACCTAGAGGGCTGAAATTTAAACTGTAGTCTTATTTTATAAGGTATAATAACATACTATAATTTGGAGCAAATCCGAATACCCCTTCCATAAAAGTGGGTGAAAAGTATTGGAATTGCTCATATATGTATATATATATAATATATATATATATATATATATATATATATATATATATATATATATATATTAATTAATTAAAATATTGATCCACATAATTTTGTCGACTTTGTTAATTTCTTAGTACAACATCTTGGTGGTCTAAGATGGGAACTGGAAGTGGCTCAAGATCAATCTCGTCCCAAAGGGGGATTGGGTCTTCTACCCTATAATGACTGGCCACGTTATGCAGGATTGCACAGGCTAAAACTATTCTTGCAGCCTTATGAAGTGAATAGTGTAACACCCTATCCTTTAAAAGGCATCTGAATCTTCCTTTGAGGAGTCAAATGATGCACCGTTCTACTACACTTCGAGACCTTTTAAACCTGTCATTAAAATTTTCTTGCCTTGGTGTATTTGGATGAGAAAATGATACAAATAACCAAGGAAGACATACAGATTCAGATACCATGAATCAACTGTAAAAAATCACAATGAATATTTTAGTCTGTTAAATAGTGGTATAAAAATAAGGTACATACAATATAATATATAAATAATCACATACCCATTATTCTGTCATCAAGTTGACCATTATCATAATTAGCACGCAAAGCTCTTCCAATTCGGCTTGCACGCCAAATAAATGCGTCATGAGTGCTACCAGGCCACTGGGCTAATATATTTATGATGTTCATGTCTGCATCACATATCTGCAATAAAACAAATAATTATTGTAGAAACTTACCTAGTTCATAATCTGTAATACTTACTATCTGACAATTTAAACTATGGTATCCTTTTCGATTTACAAACATATGTTCATTTTCTCTAGGCTTCACTATGGCTACATGGGTTCCATCCACAACTCCGATGATTTCTTGCATATTAAATACATTGTAAAACCTTTAAAAAAATATATTATTATATAGTAATATATAATATAAATATATATATATATACAGTGTAGGAAAAATTTTATGGTCGGTATGGACCTTACGTGAGATGGAGTGAGAAACAGCTGTTTAGAAAAAGAGAGGTATATTAGGTCCGCCCTTTATATCGCCAAACAGGCATGCCTGGAAAGGGGAAGTTCAACGTTGCCAAACTTATTGGATTTATTTGACCTGTTGTTTTTTTTTTGCATTTGAACAATGTTCTAAGATAATCCAATTTGGGCGAAATTGATTTAAATAGCAGCTTACTGTTTTTTTTTATTGGGAATATGCCACAAGTTTACTTTACAATAAGTGTAATATAACATTTTGATTTCCACTTTGGAAATCGTTTTATATACCTAAATAAAATTTATTAATGTTTCGTATTTTAAGTACGATTTCCGAATTAAAAATCTAAACATCAAAATAAGCTTATTTTAAAGTCACATTGTGCCTTATTCCCAATATGAAATAATAAACTGCATACAATAACACCACATTAAAAAATATTCACACACAATAATTTATTTGGCAACGTCGTCCGTCTGGTCAGAATACCGAGTAACGGGTAGTAGAGGTGGGTCGTGGTAATTTTATCGTTAAGAGCGTAAGAGCGATTAATATTTTTTAAATGCATTCATTTTTTTTCGAATCCTGATAAAACTAATAAATATTCTTGAAAAATTTAAACGCAGAATGAACCAATACATTATTACCGAGGGCCAAAAGTCCCTGAAAACTTCTATAATGTTTATTTTAATAAGTTATAAGGGCGAAAAAAAAATTAGTATGATTTTTAATTTCAAATATCTCATTCAAAAAACTTTTTGTTTATTCTAAGGGACTTTCGGCCCTCGGTAATAATGTAATCTTTTATTATGCATTTAAATTTTCAAAAATATTTGTTAGTTTTCTCAGGATTCCAAAAAAAATGAATGAATTTAAAAATTTAAATTTTTGTAAACAAGTAACTATGATTGTTTAAAAGTAGTTTCAAGTAAGAGAGTACCTACATAAACAAACATAATGGCTATTATCGTTTATGTGTATATTTATTGAAGTGAAAGAAACTAATGATATATTTATTATAACTTGAAAAATAAACTAAACAATACAAATAGTAAATCGTACTTACATTTACATTACACGTTATTATTAAATCGCGAATAGTCTAAATTGACATTAAAAAACATAAGTTTTTCTACTATACCTGCTTCTTATTAACCGTCCTCTTTTTTTATTTCAAATTAAACCAGATTTTGAACATGTGTTCACATTTACAATACTGTATGAATATAGGGGTTAAGTTAGGATATACATGGCGATGGTTTTTCCACCGTTGTAATGGACTCTCGATACAGGTGTACGTGTAGATGAGCCATATCCAATTAATTGATCAAATATACACCATGGATTTAAGTCATCTTTATTGGTTTCTTTTTATTGTACTGGTTGATTTTCAATAGTACAATCTTCTTGTTCGTTAATTATAGAAGTAACCAGCTTCTTAACTTTTTCTTTTATTTTTTTATCTTCATTTTTATCAGAAAAACCCTGCACTTTAAATGGTGAATCCATAAATGTACATAATGACAATATGCCACTCTGTTCTATCCCTTTAAATATTTTTGCTAAACCCGATATTAGTAATTGTACTACGTCGGATACTATGGATGTAAGGTTACCGTTTGCTAACATTTTCTTGCAAGATTCTTGCAGGCCGCGTACCATAACAATCACTGAACTACCCTTCAAGTATTTTTGATCACTCATTGTACTTGTTATTTCTTTAAACGGCCGTAAAATTTGGGAAAGCTGAGAACAAATAATCCAGTGTTTTTTATTTAGATTTGGTCTAAGTCTAAGTCTGTATTATTTAATACCGATGTGGAACGGAAATACACGCCAGTACACCGAAAATATCAAAATACAGAGAGGAGTCCGCCAGGGTTGCGTGCTGTCCCCACTACTTTTCAATGTCTACAGTGATCGGTATTTTAAGAAGCGCTCTCTGACTCAATAGAAGGTATGTCTATCAATGGAGAAGTTTTGAATAACTTACGTTTTGCAGACGATACAGTAATAATTACGGATAACAACAATGATTTACAGAGCCTAATGCAACGCCTTAA
Source organism: Diabrotica balteata (assembly GCA_918026665.1). Classification (NCBI taxonomy): domain Eukaryota; kingdom Metazoa; phylum Arthropoda; class Insecta; order Coleoptera; family Chrysomelidae; genus Diabrotica; species Diabrotica balteata. Next base: position 77,430,621 of record OU898284.1, read on the forward strand.
TGAACGCTGTCATGAGTACGGACTGAAGATAAATTTAAAGAAAACTAAATGCATGATCATGACTAAATCTGCACAAATATCCAATTGAGTATTGAAGATACTGCAATTAAGAGTGTTAATAACTATAAATACTTAGGAACATGGATAACATCAGATGTAGACCAAATCAAAGAAATTAAGACACGTATTGAAATAGCACGTACATCATTTATTAAACTTAAAAAGTTTCTTTGTTGTCGGGATATAAGGTTAGAACTACGCCTGAGAATGCTTCGATGTTACGTGTTCTCTACTCTTCTTTATGGTCTGAAAGCTTGGACACTAAAACAAGTTCATCTGAATAAGTTGGCCGCCTTTGACTTTTGGTGTTACAGAAGAATCCTACGAATATCATGGATTCAAAAAATGTCAAACATTGAAGTAACTAGAAGGATAGGAAATGAGGCAGAAATAATATTAACTATTATAAGACGAAAACTTGAGTACTTGGGACATGTGATGAGAGGGCAAAAATACGCATTATTACAACTTATTATGCAGGGCAAAATCCGAGAAAAGCGAAATGTGGGAAGACGAAGAATATCCTGGCTTAAGAACTTAAGGGAATGGTTTGAATGCAGTAGTGCAGACCTTTTTAGAGCGGCAGTCAACAGAGTCGGCATAGCCATGATGATTTCCAACCTTCGATAGAAGATGGAACTTAAAGAAGAATAAGTGAAACGGATTGCCTCTTCTAACTCAGTCATTATCATCAATAGGTGAAGTTCTACCTAGTTTCCACGTCTTGGATTGGCCGTTTGGGAACTTTGTTATGTTGTAATTAAGCCTTTCTGAAGATAAGGTACTTTTTTTAATGTTTTTTGCAGAATTGTCGAAAAAAGGACTTTTTTTTATCTATTATCAAATCAGTATTGACATAACATTCCTGAAGTAATGAATCTAACAGTTTTTCTTGTTGGCGGTTTATATCCAGGAATCCACCCTGCAAACTTTTTAAAATCTGGTTCTTCACCTATAGAAAACGGATGAAACGAGTCTTTGCATAAGTTTAGTAAATCAATAAGTTTAGTCAAGAAAAAGAAACTGATAAAGATGACTTAAGTCCATTGTGTATTTTTGATGAATTAATTGGACATGACTCATCTAAACATACAACTGTATCGAGAGATATACAAGAAGTCGACATGTATTTGTCTAATAATATATTACCCACAATAAATTTCGAACGGAGATTGGAACTGTCCATTACCGTGGTGGAAAAACCATCGCCATGTATATCCTAACTTAGCCACTATATTCATAAAATATTGTAGAATTGTAACATTTTAAATAAAAGAAGAACACAGTTAACAAGAAAAGTAGAAAAACTTGTTTTTAAATGTAAATTTAGACGGTTCGCGATTTAATAATAACGTGCAATGTAAATGTAAGTACGATTTAATGTAAATGTAAGTACTATTTGTATTGTTTAATTTATTTTTCAAGTTATAATAAATATATCCTTCGTTAGGTTCTTTGACTTCAATACTTATACACATAAACGATAATAGCCAATATGTTTGTGTACTCGCTAATTTGAATCAACTAGTTACAGTTTACGAAAAACGGTTCCGATAAAAATTTAAAAAACGGGAGGACCCACCTCTAGTTTTTAGGTATATTAGAATCGGAACCAGAGAATATGTAAAATATCTCTGATCGGAACTATTCGTCTCACTAATGGCCAATAGGTGTTAAAAATATTTGAGGAGGGGAGACCAAGGGGAAATATGATTGTTATCTTTGTCTATTCGCTGAAAATATGATTTTATATCTGCGTTAGATATCCTGTTAAATTTTACCATACCGACCATAAAATTTTTCCTACACTGTATATATACATATATAATATATATATATATATATATATATATATATATATATATATATATAATTCTTTGGAGGGTAACTTTCGGGAAAGCGTCAAAACAAGGATCAGCTAGAGATGGTATAAGCCAGCTTGGTGTAGAACTTTATTCTATATGTGAAATTTTCGGTGATATGTTGTCACCTTCATCAGCACCTAAATGGAAAACCTATTATAGTACAGTGGTGGAAATCAACATTTAAAAACCTACATTGAAAATGTTCAGTTGGTCCTAGTTGTAAAAAACACTGTCACAAACATGTTAAAAATATTAAAAAATACATTTAAAATTTTGAATAAAAACATTACAACAACAGGGTAGTTTTTCAAATACAAACACAACAAAAAGTCTAAAATTTACAACCTACAAAAACTACAAATAGAAAAGAAGAATTAATCTTCTTTTTTGATGACATATTTCTGTCAACATCCGGGTGTCATATGTAACGAGGTTATAATTTTCACTTTTGCACATCACAACCACATGGATACGAAAAGAAAGAGCCCTAGGCAACATAATAAGCAAGGAAATGAAGTCCCCTCTAAAGCACAGGTAGGTAATCTATGCATGTCATGATAAGTTCCCCACATTTTCCAGTTTGTTACTTCTTGTCAAGTCTTGTTGAAGTAGAAAGGAATAAATACAACTTAAGTTTTCAACATCTTTCTTACAGTTCATAGGAGAGCTGCAGTTATGGATGTAGCACATTTCTATGAAGTTTCTCTTAAATTGGTTGTCAACCCTCTTTAGTACTTGCACATTTTCATAGTTTCATACTAAAGAGGGTTGACAACCAATTTAAGAGAAACTTCATAGAAATGTGCTACATCCATAACTGCAGCTCTCCTATGAACTGTAAGAAAGATGTTGAAAACTTAAGTTGTATTTATTCCTTTCTACTTCAACAGGACTTGACAAGAAGTAACAAACTGGAAAATGTGGGGAACTTATCATGACATGCATAGATTACCTACCTGTGCTTTAGAGGGGACTTCATTTCCTTGCTTATTATGTTGCCTAGGGCTCTTTCTTTTCGTATCCATGTGGTTGTGATGTGCAAAAGTGAAAATTATAACCTCGTTACATATGACACCCGGATGTTGACAGAAATATGTCATCAAAAAAGAAGATTAATTCTTCTTTTCTATTTGTAGTTTTTGTAGGTTGTAAATTTTAGACTTTTTTGTTGTGTTTGTATTTGAAAAACTACCCTGTTGTTGTAATGTTTTTATTCAAAATTTTAAATGTATTTTTTAATATTTTTAACATGTTTGTGACAGTGTTTTTTACAACTAGGACCAACTGAACATTTTCAATGTAGGTTTTTAAATGTTGATTTCCACCACTGTACTATAATAGGTTTTCCATTTAGGTGCTGATGAAGGTGACAACATATCACCGAAAATTTCACATATAGAATAAAGTTCTACACCAAGCTGGCTTATACCATCTCTAGCTGATCCTTGTTTTGACGCTTTCCCGAAAGTTTACCCTCCAAAGAATTGTATTCTTAGCGTCGTTATACACACTCTATAATATATATATATATATATATATATATATATATATAATATATATATATATATATATATAATATATATATATATATATATATATATAACTCAAATTTGGGAATGCCAAAAGTCCTTTTTTAAAAAAGAATTTATTAAGAGCTAAACGACTAATTACAATAAAATCAGATTCTAAACTGAATAAAATATTAATTAAAATCACACATATACAATTGCAATTATACAATTCACAATATTATGCAAATATAGCGTCAGCACTCTAGAGTTCAATGCTTTAACCATGTCAGCAGTCTTAAGTCCATGGCACGAATAAATCCATAGGCGTCGCTCTATAACTCCTCTTCCCCTAAATTGAGGCTCCTTCTGGGAGGTGAATTTTTGAATTGGAATCGTCTGGGTCCTGTATGTTTGACATTCTTATATCTTCCTTTCTTTTGGTTTCTTTTCTCTTTCTTATTGTTATTTTCTTATAGGTAATGTAGATGATTATTAGAATGATTGCAAGATATAATATAATGGTCCATATGCTGGGAATGTGGTAATTTTCTCTTTCTTCCATGATGGGTGTGATTCTGTTTGTGGGATTTTTTTCAAATTTTAAATTCTTCAAAGTTATTTTCATAGGTGAAATGCTTAATTCTTTGATTTTTAATTTTGGCTCGGTGATTAAAATTGGTTGTCCAAAGGTTCGATCTTGGAACAACAATTCTTGGTTTCTGAAAAGGATTGTACACTGTGTATTTTCGATCAGAAAGATGCCTGTCAGTGTTTGAATTTGAGTTCCTTCAGAGCATTTAAAAGTTAATTTTTCCTCCATAGGAAATATTGCTAAAAACTGGTTCATCTCTGGTATGATTTCGATGTGATTGCCTTGGATGTCTGCCTTAATATATTGACAATTACTGGAGTTTTCTCGTAAGATTATTTCCTTTTCGCATAGGTGTTCTTGGTTATTTTGTAGACGGCTTGGACATTGGAAAATTTTACCGTGGGTGCAGATGTCGTTGAGAGGTATTATTGTATTTTTATTTTTTAACAAATATCTTGTATTAGGTATTATTATTGCAAATTCTGACTCAATTTGTGTGGGTATAGGTAATAAATAATAAAGATCAAAATGTTCTCAAAATCGATAGGAATTGTCAGAAAATATTGAATTTGGTTTTCCTCTATTTTACAGGTGATTTCCAGAATGGATTCAAAATCTAAAATATTTTCGTGTTTTAATTCAAATGGTAATTGTGTTTTGTAAAATAAAGAGATTCTTTGTAATTCTCGAAATAGGTCACTAGATTTAATAATACTAGGGTGTAAGGTTTTGAGCTTACAAAAAGTAATAGAATTTTCTACAGTCTCCATTACATCAAGTATAGAATTATATGTGATAATGAGTTCATTGAACATGTCTTTTAGATAAATAACGTTCTCAATTTTGGTTTGAAAATCGACAATATCTTTTATTTCAAAAATCTTTGTTTTAAGAATTATTTCATTTGTTTGAATATCTTGAATGGTTTTATTGAAGTTATCTATGATTTGTTGACTGAGGGAATATTGATTAAGTATCTGATGTTCTAATTTTTGTTGATTAGTTTTCAAATGTTCTAGTATTAAATTTATTTTCTCGCCATCTTCGGCGTCTAAATTTCCTGTGATTGCTTTTACTATTGAACCAAAGCCATTAATCAAGCCTCTTTTCCTTCTTGTTAAATTAATATGAATATTTAGACCGCTAAATTTTTCTTGTATGCTATTTTTGATATATTGAATAATATTAACATAGTTGTACGTCTCTGATTTAAAGAATTCGCTGTTAGAAATGTTATTTTTAAGATACTCAAATTGCTTGTTCAGGTTGTCATATTCAGTTACAAGTGGTTTTAAATTATAAAAATGTACAAATGTATGACTAGATTTTTGGAGTTTTGCGGTTCCTAATTTTATAGGTAGAATGCCTAGGTTGTGGGTGATATCCTTTATTTCGGCTGTTGTATGTCCGATCGTGACGAACCTGGAAAAATATAAGTTTTCCTTTTAGGTCGTTTTACATTTGAAAGGTGAATGTTTTCGGTAGTATTTTTATGTCGCTTAATAAGTTTTGCTGTTTTCTTAATTTTATTAATGGATTTAATATTTTCTTTTTGATATTTATTTTTAGTTTTTCCTTTTATTTGTCTGTTTCGCACAAATACTTCGGTATTTGAACGAGAGAATTAGAACGGGTGTCATCTCAAACCTTAAACACAAGGATCCAGGCAGTTTCCTTAATGATTGCAAAGCCCTGTTCAAACGTCGGATTCAAAACGCACTTAAGAAAGACGAGGCAGTAAAGGTGAATATGGTATTTGGTGGAGACTTCGAGATAGCCATCGGAGAGAAAATCTTTACAGATACAAAATATTTCACCACATCGAACTCACCCATCTATCGAGACACCAATCTTGATGAATGGTTTGAAAAGAAAGTAATGGAACCCATCAACAGAGACTTGGAAGAATTCCAAGAACGTGATTCTGGATGGGCACTAAAAGCTGTTGTTAACCTGGGGGTAAACATTAATAAATTTACGCCGCAACTAGGCTCCTCATACGTCGAACTCGCTCCTCAAATAAAAAGAAAGAAGGCATGTATTAATGTTAAAAATGATGATGAGGCGTGCTTTGCGTGGGCCGTTGTATCTGCGTTATACCCTGTAGATAAGGATCCACAAAGAGTATCCAAATATCCACATTACTCGCAGGTATTAAAGATGAAGGGAATTCAGTGGCCTATGACCATTAAACAAATTCCTAATTTTAAAAAGCAGAATGACATATCCATTAATGTTTATGTTCTAAAAAAGAATAAAAGAGATTTTACGACCCTGCCAGCCTTCCTAACAAAGAATAAGAAGGATACACATATTAACTTATTATTAATACAAGATAAATATAACGACGTAGAAGGGCCAATTAGATACCACTATGTGGGTGATAAAAAGCCTATCTCGCCTACTCTGTAAACAGCTAAGTAAAGAAGAACATAAACAATATTGAAAAAATATATACATACGAGGAAGGTAAGGAGAAAGGAGCAATGGTAAAGGAACAGATTAATAGGTATTCCCACCAACCACCCGTGCCAGTTAAACCGACACTACAGCATCTCGTACAAAATAGGTTAAATATAGGATTAAAAACAATTAACAAAAAATCCGGTATAAGTATCAAATTTAAAGTTTAAAGTTTATCAAAGTTAAATTTAAAGTAAACAAAAGGAGACTGATTTCAACATGCCTAATAAAAGTAATAAAATGTTAAAATTTAAAAATTTTCGTAATAAGATTAATCACACTTATCACACTTGCTCGTTTTCCCTAAAACTTTTGGGTTGACTGAGTTGAAAAAAGGGGTATTTCCCACATTACTTTAACAAGGCAGAATACCATTCGTACATTGGTTCACTCCCTGATATCCCTTATTACGGGACAAATACCATGAAGCCCAAACAAAGGGTTTGAATTTTTAAAATGGCATGAGGCCCATAAAAACGACGATTTTGATTTTCAGAGGGATCTACATGTCTATTGCGACTGACAGAAGCAGAAAGGCCTAATAATGAATCGGCAAGCACTGATCAGACGGAAGATGAAAACCCCGCTGAAGAACCTGAAGCCACCTTCACGTCCGCGAGAGCAGACTAAATTACTGGCCACCCTACATGATAAAGAAAGATATGTAATACATTATAGGACTTTAAAACAAGCGCTAGCACATGGATTGATCTTGAAAAAGATACACAGGGTACTTAAATTCCAACAAAATCCATGGTTGAAATCATACAGCGATCTTAATACAAATCTCCGGAAGGCAACGAAAAAGCTGCCCCAAACCGTAAAAAGGTACAGAGCGTACCTTCTCCATCAGACTATGGAAATCTAGAGTACAGGGCCAAACAGAGGGTCCTTCTCTTAAATTCAACTCTAACAAAATCTTGAAAGCATCACGTGAAATGATGATGAATGGTTATGAATATACAACTACAAAAACTAATAGATATACTACAGGCATAAAACCTTATAAATAACATCAAAAAAACAACACGACAGTATGGTAAGGAGAAAGGAGCAATGGTAAAGGAGACAGGAAAACAGGTATTCCCACCAACCGCCCGTGCCAGTTAAACCGACACTGCAACATCTCGTACAAAATAGGTAAAATAGGGTACCGAATGTCCAGCAAAAAAAAGTGTCTGTATAGGCGCTAAAAAAAGCGTGCATCAGACACGGCCAAGCAGGCAATGCCTTTTTCTTATGTTTTGCAATTCGTTGCGAAACGAGGTGCGTTTTGCAAAAAGTAATTAGTTGACATAACGTCTACAGGCGCTTGTGACAGGGCCTCTAAACGTCTTACCGGTTCATCAAAAACACCACGTTTTCTAGTGTCGAATATTTTGATTAAACGACAGAAAAGAAGGAAAAAGAACATTGGTAAAGGAGACAGGAAAACAGGTATTCCCACCAACCGCCCGTGCCAGTTAAACCGACACTGCAGCATCTCGTACAAAAATAGGTTAATTATAGGTAGTTGATATTCACAGGAGGAAGAAAGAAACCATTGAAAAACCCTCCTTTAAGTGACAAATATGTTTTACGGAGGTATTTAATAATGTTAAACAAAGCTATTCAGTATAATATGTACTTGTATGTAAACAGTTCAGCAATAAAGTATTTAGCTGTGACACAGAAGGTAATACAGTCCACCATGAAACACCTTTTGGAAGTATTGATAGGTCCTAATTAAAAATCAAGTATTAGCAGTTTCTAAAGTCAAGTATGGCCCAAATACACCTAAAGCAAAACTGTAATATATATATATATATATATATATATATATATATATATATATATATATATATTGAGTACTATCAGAAACAACAACAACGTCTGAAGCCTCTAGAATACGGAAGGTACCGTTGCGATTGTTCAGTCTGAACTGCTAAAAATAATATATGTAGATATGTAACCGTTAAACCCTAGGGTATGTAAAATATGGAGATTCAACAACTAATGACAACTCTACCTCTCAATCCGCGAGCCAAAGGTGTATTCGGTCGTACAGGTAATACCGTAGAGTATTACAACAAATCAGGAGAACCACAGAAAAGAGCCTGAATAAGTTACTACATAATTTTATATTATTTTTATGATAATTATATAATATTTTATGATAATAATAATACATCTATATACTTTAATCGTACAGAAAAAACGAAAAACGTAATACGACCTATCCGTCAAGGATTACAGAGGTAAATGACGCTCGAGGAATATACAGTGTCGCTCAGGAACATAATAACCAACATATGACCATAAAAATTTCCCTATATAATGATTAAAAATAAGTGGATATATCTAAAAACAAATGGTCAAATTGTAGACAATTCCCGAAAAACAAATTTGTCTAATACTGATGAGCAAGATCACAAGATCCTCCACAAGTATATGACATCATACGTTCAACGAAGCCCGACTCATATCTAGTGTATTTTGATGTCAATAATCAATATGGTTGGGCAACGGCACAATTCCTTTCCACACCTGACACCGCCGTTCGTTAGGCTTTTTCACACAGATCTCAATATCCAAAAGACGACATTTACGACAACCCCTAGTTTAATAGGGTATTGTGACATGTTTATTAAAGAAAGCAACGTTAGTACAGAATTTCCCGATAAAACAAGTAGATATAAGTATAGTTCATGTGCTAAGAGGCTGGTGAAAAACATAAACAAAGGGTAAGTAGACTAAGAAACAAAAGCACATAGTCAAATGATATTAAGCACAGATTCCTAGCTCGCGCATTTCACTGTACAACAACAACACGGTTGTGAAAATGTACAGCAAGGGTCTAACAATAACTATAGAAAGTATTCACCAGCAGAAGTACGATCAACTGATTCCGTTATTAAAATGCTGACAATGGTAAAGACATTAATGACAAAAGATCAATTCTATTTTTAAGTAAACGTGTATAAATAATAAGTAAATAAGAAGTACGTATAGAACAGAAAGCTTAAAGCATCAATCAATTCCTTTAAATTAGTAGTAAACAGTAAAGAGGCTAAGTAATAAGTAATATTTATAAGTAGACATAGCCACTTATAAAAAGGCATGTACAATGTACAAAATAAAAAAATAGTATTTTGCTTAGAATATACATACCTGGTGGGATCGTGTTGGTGCTTCTGTTTGTAGACACTAAATAATACTCAATGCTCTCGACCAGGCTTTTCATAGTATGTATATGGGTGGGGATTAGTATCAAGACTCGATCTTAAGACTTGTTTTTGTAAAAATGTATATCTACCCACAGAATCTGTTGTTGATCGTGTTATGCAAGCTTCTGCATTGATTAAACCTACCAAAACGGAAAAAACAGTAATGATAACAGAAAGGGATTTACACTGACTTAACCACTTATTTATCAAAGCAATAAATTCATCCGCAGATAATCGGTAAAAGTGCAACACACAAATGCAAGGGCTATGGCGATAAAGGCTATGGCGATAACTTTACCACACTTTTGAAAAATTGTTTTGTTTAAAATGGATTTTTTAAACTACCTTAACCATTTATTTATTAAAAGTATTGATTTGCCATCAGATAATAGGAAAATGCAGCAAACAAAAACATGGTTAGACCACCGCACGCCGATTTTGTTTTTCATAAACGCATCATAACAAAAAACCACGATTGTTTTTTTGTAAAATGCAACATACCAAAATATTCGTGGTTTAAGCTAATATATAAGGTCTACCAAGCTGTTTCACAACCATACATCATGATCTGCTCTACATGTGGAGTGTTTTGCTTTTGCCCAGAAACGGTCAAGTAAGTTTTACAAAAATATATATATTCTTTTGAGTATTATTTGTGTAATAACATTTTTAGATACTACGACGTAAGCACCATGACTACTCAAATAGAGGGGTCCTCCTCGGTGTCCAAGGGGACACAAACCGGGGAGACCACCCCTACAGTGGCGACGCAGAGCCACACAGAAGAGTAAGTACATTGTTATTTATACTTTCCTAAATTAATTTTCTAAATTTCACAGATGCATATCAACGGCTAACACTAATGTGTATGAGTAAGTAAATCTACTATTGTTATTTTTGCATAAAATAATTTTTTACATTTTCAGCCTGGAGAGCGATATAGACTTGTAAGTATAAAGATACAGCTAATGTGTTATGTATATAACGTTATTTTATCACGCTTATAATTATTGTTATTGCTTTACAGAGACATCCTAGAACTAATAGGCTGTCCTAGTTTATATGAGTAAGTATTAAAGGTGTTGAAATGTGTATATTATAATGTGTCTTTTTGTTTCAGACTAGACAGCGATATTGACGATTCTAAGGAGGAGGAGGAGAAGGATAAGGAGAAGGAGGAGGAGGAGGATAAGGAGGCAGAAGAGGAGGCATCCACATCACTGACGCCTCCACCAGTAAAAAAACAAAAAAAAATAGAAAAAATAATAAAATAAAATAAAATTTTTTTAAAAATTTCATGTTTTTTATTATTTTACACTTTTACAGTAAAAACTACATATAATAGAACCATTAAATCATTAGAGAATCATTATAGCATTACTAATAGTAGGTGTGAAAACAATGTACACAGTTCCAAAGGTAAAATAACCATCTTCTACGAATACTTCCAATGTTTCACCCTCGTTCACATGCAAGTTCTCGATGTAAAATATCTGTCCATCTATAGAAAACTGCAATTGAAGCAAGTCGCCCTCACCATAATTATTACCTAGCCATATCTCGCCATTGTAGACGAAATTATTTATTGTAAAAGTAATTAACACAAAGTCAAGATCTTGTGTGAATTGAACCAAATTTAAGTTGATGAATTGAAAGTTTTCTGATAAAATATTAATTTGAACAAGGAACTCGCACTCAGACATATTTATCAAACAAACAAGGTATTAGGTTAAAAGAATATCAAAGACTGTTACATTTCCAGGGTGAGATTCGAACTTTATATATTTGTGTAGAAGCAAGCAAACAAGAAACCACAGACCCATTTTGTACACGATAACAGATAAGAATGGTATTCTTTTAAAAGAAAAATCGTAAAAGAGAAGCAAATAAAGTGTTTAATAGGCCAATGACTATCCTATCAGAGGGTAGCAGAGGGTAACAGAGGGTAACAGAGCGTACCAGAGGGTAGCAGAGGGTAACAGAGGGTAGCAGAGGGTAGCAGAGCGTAGCAGAGGGTACCAGAGGGTAGCAGAGGGTAGCAGAGGGTAACAGAGGGTAGCAGAGGGTAGCAGAGGGTAGCAGAGGGTAGCAGAGGGTAACAGAGGGTAGCAGAGGGTAACAGAGGGTAGCAGAGGGTAACAGAGGGTAGCAGAGGGTAACAGAGGGTAGCAGAGGGTAGCAGAGGGTAACAGAGGGTAACAGAGGGTAGCAGAGGGTAACAGAGGGTAGCAGAGGGTAGCAGAGGGTAACAGAGGGTAGCAGAGGGTAGCAGAGGGTAACAGAGGGTAGCAGAGGGTAACAGAGGTTAGCAGAGGGTAACAGAGGGTAGCAGAGGGTAGCAGAGGGTAACAGAGGGTAGCAGAGGGTAACAGAGGGTAGCAGAGGGTAGCAGAGGATAACAGAGGGTAACAGAGGGTAGCAGAGGGTAACAGAGGGTAGCAGAGAGTACTAGAGACACACCGAGGGTAGCAGAGACCATATAACACAGCGTACCAGAGCGTACCAGAGGGTAGCAGAGGGTATAAATACAGAAGATGAAAACTATGACATCATTTGTTAAGATGTCGTCAAACAGAGCAGTTCAAGTAAAAAGACTCGCCGCAATTGTGAGAGCAAAGTATAATGATCTCAAAAGGATGCAAACTAATCAAAAAGAGCTACTAGAATCGACGTTAAAACCAGTAACTACACCTCTTAATGAATTACTCAACTACACAAATGAAACCAACACTAATAAAACATCAGATCTCGAAGAAGACGAAGCACAAAATATTCAAACAAAACACCTCACTTCCGAGGAAGTTCGACGTACTCAACCCGTGAAGGGTAATGATGCCTACCCTTATCTTAAAAAATATATCCAAGATGTGGGGGCCATCGACCAAGTATAACGGTCCGAGATTTAATTGGTCTACCGGTGACTGGAAGTTTGGAACTCAACCGATTGATTTTGATAAAGATAACATTCAAATGGATTCACACATTTTTAAAGCTACACCTGGTTTATACGAATTGCTTTTTTCCAAAAACCCTCTACAATACACACTAGCCAATCAAAATATCTACAAATCTCTGCTAGATATATCAGGTGCCCACAAGGACGGACGAGGTAGGCTACGTCACCAATCTCACACCGTTAAATACGAAAAAATTATTAAGCCCATGTATCCAGCTAAAAGAAAAAAACCACAGACTTTACATTCTAACGTAAGAAATGACGAATCACGTGACCACGATGCATCGGAACACCTGTGTCAAAGAAGACCACAGACCGTAAATGGTATTACAAGAAAGGTCGAAATACATGACCACGATGCGTCAATGGCAGTACATCAAAAGTCTAAAAGACACAACAATGTTCAAGATACACCAGACATACAGCAGGAAAATAAAATTCGTATTGAGGATCTGAGTGCTGTCGACAAACAGTTACTTGACGAAGTGGAAAAAATATGGACCCTCTATAACGAAAATAACGATCCAAATATACTTGTAGAAGGCCTCAAAATTCTTTCGAAAAACGATGCTCTACAAGGAAAAGAAGCAGAAGAAATAATAAGTGAATTGCGTTATCTAGAGCTTATTCATTAATTGTCTCCATCTAGCGGCTACTAAGAAAACGGAATACTTCAGAAGCCATCATCCCACTAACCGATGCCATCCTTCAAGAATATCATGTAATATGTATTAATTTAAACAAATAAAATAATATGGAATTTAGCATGCCTTTTTATTTTCTGCATAACCAAAACGCCGCGCCCGCGTCATTATCTTTACCTAAAAATATCGATGACATCACCTATCTTAGCCGTTTGACATAATACCTTGATAAAACCCAACAAGTATGTTTTGCACACGGCACTATCTTTGCCTAAAAGTAGCGATGACGTAATCCTCATTTGACAGGTAAGATCTTGTTAATTTTGCACAGATTTTCTAGCCGAAGTGCTACGAGTTCTCCCGAAGCGGGACAACGCCCTAAATTTTATTATCATTTTATGGAAAAATGATCGTCGTTTTTGGCAAAATAGATTTTGTTTTGTTCTAATAATTAATTATAAATGTACATACTTTTATTATTTTGAATAAACTCGGTTTTAATTGTTTTATCACATTATGATAACAGCTAGCCGCAACTCGAAAATATAGATAATTTACAACTGGGATTTCGTAAAATGACTAACTGATATGTTTTAAATACTTTATACAGCTGTTTTTATGTAAAATTGAAAATAAACACCCCTGTTTTTTCTCAAACAGCATTTTCTTACCCCTTTTCCTTATCATAGAGTGTCACGTGACCTAGGGTGAAAACGTATAAAATGCGCACAACAAGATTTACTCTCATTTCTTATCAGTCAGCTCTGACGTTAAGACGTGCTCTCTCTCTTATCAGCTCTTGCTCTTATCATCCTTTACAGTAAGTGTGCAATTTTTTTAATTTTTGAAAAATAGATATTACATTTTGAATTTGTAGTTCATTTGAAAAAAATTGTAAAGTTTTTTGATTTTTTTAAGTTTCTAATTTTTGATAATTTTCGAAATGGTTCAAAATTGGTCATTGAAGGTTTTAACGCGTAGGTTCATAACTACGTTTTGTGCGTACCTACATAGTTTCCGACTCTCTGCGACAGGGGGTTCTCTTAGTCACGGCGAAGAGCATTTAAAAAATCTGTTGGAAAAGGCACTGAATGATGCAAAGACACAAGGTGGCTACAAAAAAGGTGATAAAATTCGTATAATTGCCCACAACGACAATTTCAATCACCCTATATCGACAAAAGTAACCACAGAAGACAATATGGATAATTTGTTGCAACAAGTTGAAAACATATTAACATCTAACGATACTGTTCTTTTGGGTGACACAAAATTTGATATTCAAATTTTCAAGATGCCTAGGGGTAGTGGTCGTCGTAAAATGATAAATTTGTCAGAGGATCGTCGTACCAAAAAGAGCATTACACGGATTGTTAATAATGATAATCTTTGTGGGGCTAGAGCAATCGTAACGGCTCTTACATACATCACAACAGAGATTTTAGGTTACAAGATAACAGATAGTGATGTGAAAAATATGCGAAAGGGCCGAAAATTGCAGACGGTTTTGGCGGAAAAACTTTGTGGTCTGTTGGGCGGGTGCTATGACGAAGGCTTTACTTTGGATGATTTTAAGAAGGCAGAGGAGTTGCTGGATGTACAAATAAAGATAATTTGCGCTGAAAACTTCAACACTCTTATCTATGAGGGCCCGAAAAAACAACCAAACTTTATTTGTATAAAAACGGGAATCACTTCGACGTTATAAACAGATTGAAAGGTTTGTATGGCACACATTTTTACTGTACAAAGTGTGATACTCCTTATGATAATAAAAATAAGCACAAGTGTAAGAAAGCACCGTTGTGCACGGTTTGCAGACTACCCGAGCACACCGTCCAAAACAAAATTCTGTGCAAGAGTTGTAATCGTTATTGCTACAATGATGAATGTCTGGCAAACCATACAGAAGTTTGCAAAGAGGTATTTAAATGCACCACTTGTAATAAAATTTGTAAGAGGGAACATCGACATGAGTGCGGCTACTCGGTGTGCAGGAATTGTAACACATTCGTAGAGATAGCTACACATCAGTGCTATATGATGAAAAAACCAGCCAAAGGAGGGGTTTGTACAATCCCATGTGTATGTAATAGTCGTAGTAACGAAGTAAATAAGGGGTGTCAATACAATACTAAAGCAAAAACTATTTGTAAAGAACCATGTAAATGCAATGGCCTCTCTAACACTCCCATAAATCGTTGCACATATACAGAAAAATATTTATTTTTCGATTATGAGGCAATGCAGGATACCGGAATTCATGTACCAAATCTTATAATAGTCCATGATTATGCTGGTAACAAATATGCTTTTAAAGATAACGAAGAGTTCTGTAAATGGCTAATTTCCGAAGAGCATAGAGGGTATACAGCAATCGCTCACAACGCTAAGGGATACGATTCGTATTTTATTTTAAAATACTGTGTAGAAAACACGATAAAGCCGTACACTATCTACAACGGGTCAAAACTGATGCTTTTGGAAGTCGAGGCTCTTAAACTAAAAATAATAGACAGCTCTAATTTTGTAGCCGGCCCCTTGTCCGGTTTTCCTTCAACTTTTGGTCTAAATGAGCTAAAAAAGGGGTATTTCCCACATTATTTTAACAAGCCAGAGCACCTTTCATACAATGGTCCAATCCCTGATACCTCGTATTACGGGCCAAATGCCATGAAATCCAAACAAAGAGAAATCTTTTTACAATGGCATGCTGATAAAGTGTCTGAGAACTACATCTTTGATTTCCAAAAGGAAATTCTTGCATACTGTGACTCTGATGTTGATATTTTGCGAAGAGGTTGTTTGGAATTCCGTAAAGAATTTTTAGAAATTGCAAATATCGATCCCTTTCAATATCTGACCATTGCCAGTGTTTGTATTGCTATATATAGGGCCAAATATCTGCAACCAAATACTATAGGGGTTGTAAAACAGGACATAAAGGAAACATATAGCCTGGCATCGTTAAAATGGCTGAGTCAGTTTCCAGACGTACAACATGCTCTTAATGGTGGCGAAATTACGATCTGCGGTGCAAAAGTGGATGGTTATGATGCCTGTACCAATACCGTGTACCAGTACCACGGGTGTTTCTGGCATGGCCACCCAGAGTGTTTTGCGCCCAACACAATTAACCACATTAATAACGAAACAATGAGCGACTTGTACGAAAGAACACTGAGGAGAGCCGCACAAATAAAAGAAGCTGGTTACAAACTAGTAGAAATGTGGGAATGTGAATGGATAAAATCAAAAGAATGTAAAAATGCACCAAGCCCTCAAATTGTTGAACCCTTAAAGCCTCGTGAAGCATTCTTTAGAGGACGAACAAACGCCATAAAGCTAAATGTGACTGGGAAAAAGCTTAGATATATAGATATTGTATCGCTTTACCCGACGGTACAGTATTATGACCGCTACCCCATTGGCCACCCTGCTAAAATACATGCGCCTGAATCATACGACCCCTCGTGGTTTGGCCTAGTACATTGTCAAATACTGCCACCTACCAACTTATATCACCCAGTCCTACCTGTCAAAACTGACAAATTAATGTTTCCGTTGTGTAATCAATGCACCTTGGAAGACTGCGATAATTGTGATCATGATGACTCAGAACGGGCATTAAAAGGTACGTGGACGACTCTAGAGATCAATAAAGCCATAGAAAAGGGGTATAAAATGTTGGAAGTGTACGAGGTGTGGAATTTTGAGCAGACTTCTACGGATTTATTTAAGGGCTATGTAGAAGATTTTATGAAAATAAAATTAGAAACTAGTCCACATACATATGCCTCAAACGAAGAATACGCTCGGGTTGTAAAAGAACAAATGGGCATAGACTTAGACTTAGAGAAAATATCTCCAAATCGTGGTAAACGAGAAGTCGCTAAACTATGCTTGAATAGTCTATGGGGCAAGTTTGGACAAAGAATGAATATGAAACAGACAGAGTATGTTGTGGACCTCAAAAGATGGTTTGAGCTCTTGATGGATGATAAGATCAACATGACTAATGTGATCTTTATTAACGACCATATAGCCCAAGTCTCATATGATTACAAGGATGTGTTTGTGGAAGACCCCACATCTACAAATATTTTTGTGGCTTTATTTACGACAAGTAACGCTCGTCTAAGACTGTACGATATGCTTGATAGGCTAAGAGAGGCTGTAGCTTATTTCGACACAGACTCCGTTGTTTATATTGATGATGGCCTAAACACTGTCGAAACAGGTGAAATGTTACGCGATTGGAACGATGAGATTGGATCAGATGATTATATTGTAGAATGGCAGGCAACTGGTCCAAAAAGTTATTACTACAAAACAGCCAAGGACAAAGAAGTAACAAAAATTAAAGGCTTTACCTTAAATCACGAAAACAGCCTAGTACTCAATGCCTCAGCCATGAATGACATCATACGCGATCCAACCAAAGAAATTAAGCTCACATATGACCAGATATGTCGCGATGTCCACACTAAAGATATAGTGACGAAAAAAAGGGTATCAAAGACATTCAAGATGGACTACAAAAAGCGAAAAATTGTACATAATGATGAGTGTATGGATACGTTGCCTCTAGGTTTCAAGGCCTCTTAGATATATTTAACTCACACTGTGGAATCTCTTCATTCACAGTTGAACACTCATAGAGTACACACGTATCACAATGTGGTCGGTAAATGTTATAAACCAACGAGAAATTAAAAAATTTAATGCTCATCAGTGCACTTTTCAACTATGCTGTGAAAACTATGTAGGTGGTGGCCTTAATCAAGACTCTTTGAAAAAGAAATTAGATTCTGCTCTTAACGATATAAAAAAGCAAATTGGTTACAAAAAGGGTGACAGAATCCGTATTGTGGCGTTAAATGACAATTTCAATCATCCTATTTCGACATCAACTAGTGCAGATGTCAATATGGCAAAAATGTTAGAACAAATTGAAAATGTTGCCAGTTCCAATGCTTACATACAGCTTAAAGATACGAAATTCGACATTCAAATCTTAAAAATGCCTCGCTAATTACTTTTTATGTACAATGAAGTGCTTTGAAAATTATCATTCAAATTAAAAAACATCGACAATATTCAAAATTTCAGAATGTTATCTTATTTTCAATGTTAAAAAATTCTGCATTATTTACCATTTTAAAAAAATATTTCAGAGCTACTGTACTTTTGCATAGTCTGTATTTACATTTCCTTCCCACGCTTTGTTTACGAAGAATATCTACATATTTAAGTGTACAAATCCTTTTCGCTTTAATCCTTGATAACCTTCCCAAGAGCCAGTACATTTAGTCAGCGGTAGACTACCCCAAAGTAGTAGCCATTGAACTAAGGTCTGACCAAACCTCTGCATAATAAAAAATCTTAAAAGATGCTCAGTTAAATCACCAAAAGATATCTGTTATGAGTCACTGGCAAATTAATGAACCGTTCTTATTAAGTTAAGATCTAGTGTTCGTGCAGCCTCCTGATACAAAAGATACTCAACAGATCACTAAAAGATATTTAATGAGCCATACACTGTTTATATGTAATTTCTAAATAAACAAAGCGTGGATGGTAACAAAAATACTTACGACGTAGGCCTGTCTTATGTCTTTCTATGCTCTGTATATTGAGACATATGGCGGGGAATCTTAACGAGGCCTAAAACACCTCCAATACTTCAATATTCTCTGATATATCTACGAGTATGTCCTTTAATGCTGAAGTATTGTCCCCTTTGGGTAGGGCCATGGAAAATTTTTAAATAAGACATGCTTTTGATTAATGAAATATTGTATTTTTTTTCTGAATAAATAACAAACACATCTGTTAAAAATCAATATATTTTTTGTCTTATCATCTCTCTTTACTCTTAATGTAAAAACAATACTATTAGAAGATCGACAATTCTCAAACAAACAACAGGAAATTGCTATCTAACCGGTGAAAACGATAAATTTATTATTTTGTCCGCATATTGCACAAACTTATGACTTCTGATACTTATAAATAAATAAAAATAAAAACAATAAAATTTTACACATTTTTATATTCTTTTCTTTAAAGCAGAAAATTTACAATCATTTGCTTACCCCTAGTTATTCAGCGTCTAACGTTGTCAATTGTTGTTGTTGATTTCCAAATATTAATTACAGAGGGCACTGATGCTTCATGTTCGGCTTCTCATCTAAAATTATAAGTTTACATAATTTGTGCAATGCTTGTACTGTGTAATATTTTTCTAGGTACTCATGTATTCTTTCTTTTACATTTAAAAACGTTTTTTATTAAGCAAATAGAGTGACATTGTTGCGTATGCTCATTAGACATTTGGGACATCTGCGTATTGGGCATTTTGCACAAAAAACCTTCGTAGACATTTTATTTACATACTTGATAAAAACCAGGCACATTTACGGTATTTGTTAAAAAATTAGGCATACTTAATGCAAAATAACAATATCTTACCTTAGTATCTGTATACTTCGTCTATTCCTGTCTCCCTTTACGCCTTAGTTTTTGACAATTTAGAACTTTTTTTTGATTTTATCCCTTTGGTATACTCTGTAAGCAAAAGTAAAACTGTTTTAATCTCTTAATTATTTTACCACGTTTTGAAATATTTTGCCGGTACAACCGCCATTTTGTACATGTGTATTAAGTCTACATTTTTTACATAATACATGCTAGCGCTTTTACCTTCCTTACGTTTTTGAATTGTTTTAGACACCAGTCATTGAATAATAATATTAGTTCTTATTACTTACCTCTGTTTTCTTCTGTTAATCCTTGTTCTTGGTAGGTCCTTACAGGCATATAAATGTATATTTACATATTTTTTCACAAAATTTTTGCATTTTGCAACATTTTTCTGATTTTTTACACTATAATCCATAACACACATTTCTTTGAAAAATATTATTTAAAAATGAAACGATGAAGTCTTCGCTGTTCTTCTACACCTAGATAACAGTTTGCGGTTTTGGCGATATCGCAGCCTGCTTACAACTTTATCAATTTCACGTGTTTTTCTACTATTTGCATTTTAATAAAAATAATATTTTGCGGCTTTCTGCATCGGTGATATCTGTAATCTTTACTAATTTGTAAATACATTCGTAATTTTTCATATTTTAAATACTCGATTCACAACATAATTCTTTACAACTAAAAACCACCTTGTTAAAAATAGTTTCTTTTTATCGTACTTTGAGTTTGCGGCATTTCTTTAACACACAAGTTTAAATAAAATATATGTTTGCAATACCCATATCGACAACCTTGACATTACTATTCGCTTTTGCGTTATTCTCTGCGGTTTGTATTTACACGTTATATCAACACATTGCTTCGTATATCCCGTTCTGACCATGACACAGGTGTTACAATTTTGATAAATACTTTGTTTTTTTTTATACAGATTGTTGTTATTTGATTTTAAACGTCTCTGTGGCTTAGCGACGTGGATACTTAGCTTCGGTGGTGCTAGTCCCGAGTTCGATTCCTACCCACGGTAGAGAATTTTTTGGTTAATAAATAATTAATAATTTGGATTACAATTGTCTTATAGATGATGATGGATAATATTTAAAATACAAAAATAATATGTACATATTAACAAATAACTACTTACTGGCTGTTAGAGTTCAAAGGTCACAGGGGGTGAACCGCGACGTCATCGCAG
This sequence comes from Diabrotica balteata, assembly GCA_918026665.1. Lineage (NCBI taxonomy): Eukaryota > Metazoa > Arthropoda > Insecta > Coleoptera > Chrysomelidae > Diabrotica > Diabrotica balteata. The sequence goes on from OU898284.1 coordinate 77,451,608, forward strand.
GGTTGTGATCGGTGCGCGGACGGAGCTTGTGACGTCAGGGGTCAAAGGTCAAAGTGGAGTAAAGTGGCTTACTTTCTACTGACTTTATTGAAGAATTCAAAGGGAGTTTCATTATTTTGCTTTAATTCTGACATTTCTATACTAAGGGTATAAATATCTCTTTTATCAGCGTATGTATTTAGCAAGGCATCTTTAAGATCTTGCCAGGTCCTAACTACACATGCTGAAATGTTAATAGCAGCTTCACCTTTTACTTTTGCTAATATGCTAGACATTAAGTACTGATTCTGAAAATCATCTGAATCAACTGTAGGGTAAAGCACATAGTTATTGGACAGTTAAGCTTTTTTGTTTTTAATGTATTCATAAAATTATAACTTACAATTATTTGCTGACAAACTTGGGTTTTCCTAAAAGATAAATTAATGCTCTTTAGACCTATGGTTTGGAAATTTAGTTAGACGTTTACCATTTATTATAAAAAAGAATAATACAAAAACCTGCAAAAAAATACAGTTATTGGACGATTTTGACAGATATTGGACATGTATGTGATAGTTATTGGACAAACACTAAAAAGGCGGTAAATACCAAAAAACCACTATTGTTTAGGATTAGGTATTTATTATTTAAAAAGTTACTTTGACCTGTTTTTATTTTAAGTACAAAATATTTACAAGATAGTCCATATTAAAAAATTATCAGTACATATTTTTTTTACAGCATCTTGGTAAAAACTATAAAGTTCGTCAATTTCTGCTTCCGAATTATCATCGTGTACACTAGTATTAGATTCTATGGAGCAATCACTATCAGATGCTTTGAAGCATGTATGACAAAGGAAAATCTCATCTGGATCATCTATATCCACGATATACTGCCTATGTTTCGTTGGAATGCATTGTTCATGAAAAAAGAATTGACAAGTGTCACATTGGGTTTGATTATTTTTGGATAGAATGGTACTTTTACAGCTTTTATTTTCTTTTAGTTTTTTTCTTACGGGAATTTTTCCTTTGACATCAGATTTTGTTTTAGCCATAACTTTTTCTTCTCGTTTTCTTTTTCTCTCCTCTTTTTTCTTTTCTTCTTTGTCTTTTAATTCGAGCTTCTTTTCAAACATTTCTTGGCATTTTTTTGAAGTAATTGCAAATGGAATTCTTTCAGTATTTCTCTTCCCTTTTCTCTTGGGACTTTCTGGAATTGTCAGATACTGCCCAAATAATGTTGAATCAATCGTACGAACCTTATTGCTTGTCTGAAAACTTGTTCCCGCACTATCTGTCAAAATATCTTCAGGTGTTTTCATTAAATTTGCCACGGTTTTATTTATTAATGTATTTTCAGTTTTATTAGTTGATACAACGTGAGTATTATCCGTGGAATTATCTTGTGTCGTTAAATTACTTTCAGTCTTATTTCCTGAAACTTGGTTGGGCATATCCAATATTGTCGTTTCTTTTTCCATTGGTGCATGCACCAAAACGTCTACTGATAAAATAGTTACAGAGTTAGTGTGTGGTGACTCTGGTTTCTCAGGTAAGGTAAACTGATTTGCATCTTGATGTTTCAAATCAATAGAGATTTCTTCCTGATCTGTGATTGTAATTTTTTTAGCATCCATAATTGTATCTTCACTATTGTTTTCAGGTTGAGGATCTTTTATGTCATCCGAATTTGTTTTAATATTTTCATTATTATCTGTTAATGTAATTGTCACAGCATCATTAATTTTAACTTCATTACTATTTTCAGATTGTTTATTGAAATATTGCCAAATTTTAAATAGGGAAATAAACTCGTCACTGCCAGCGTTCGGAATCTGCTCATTTAACAATCGAAATTGAATTATCTTTTCTTCGCCAACAATATTGGTAAACGTATCATAATCCATCACTGAATCAGGCAATAAAGAAACTTCCTCAAAATGATTTTTTTCTTTCGTATTAGTTCCCAAACATTTTGAATAGTCAATTGCACTGGGGTTAAATGGAAACAGTCCGCAAGCTCTAAAGCCATTAATTAGTGTTTCAGGTTTTATACTTGTCTTAAGGGCTTTCTCCAGTAGAGGTGCAAAACTAACCTTGTTTAGGACCTCTCCTGGATATTTTTCATCCCACTGCCTAACACATCGACGCCAAGCTTCTTTTAAAGGCCGAAAAACTGCCACATCACAGGGCTGTAAAATCCTTGTAGCATTTGGATATAGCGCAAATATCTCTATTTGTAGTTCACTGCATAGAACGCTCAGAGCATAGTTGAGATGAGATTTATGTCCATCTAAAAAAAGGATGACGGGAAATTTTATATTGTTCTTTACAAGGTGGGGATGAAAAACGTTGGCAATGTATTCAAAAAACGTTTCACTCGTCATCCATCCGTTAGCGCTACGTCCAATTCCCCATTCTGGGTTTAGTGATTTTGAAATTTTTTCTGGAAATCTCATATATGGATAAATTATCATAGGCACACAAGTATCACCACTCGCTGAAAACGAAAACATAACGGTTATATTTTCTTTTGGAGATCCCCTATCAATTGCATAAACGTTCTTTGAGCCTCGTTGCGCAAATACTTTTCCAGTGGTCGGATTAATCTGAAACCCAGATTCGTCGCCATTAAAAACCCTAGACGGATCGGCTATTACATCTTCTAATCCTTTTTTTCTTATGTAATTATCAATTTCTACAAACCATTTTCTTATGTCATTTTCAGAGACGCACGCACTAGCTGACGTGACAGATTCGCTGGTTCTTTCTGAAAGTTCGTGATGCCTTCTTAAGAATGCCTAAAAACAAAATTTAATTTATTTAATGTAAAAGTCAATTTCTCTTAATTCTTACTTTGACCCACCCATCTCCAGGACAGTTATTTTTAAATGGATTCTTTCGAGGATTATCATTTAAAAATTTTTGCACACTGGCCTTCAGGTCGTTTGCTTTTCTGGGAAATCCCTTTCGTGCCATCTCTGTGATCCATCTTAAATAATAGAGTAAAATTTACATTAATAAAAATTGTCTAAATATTGTTCGATTACACATCTTACCTAACCAAAGTTTTCTCTTCATCTTCAGTAAGAATCGGCGAAGGACCACAAGTAGTTTTGTGCTCTAGATGTTTAATTCTAAATTCAATGGTCGATTTAGGTATTCTGTATTTTCGTGCAGCAGATCTGTAGGATTCCTTTTTACTCAGAACATCCTGCACAGCCTCTTCTATTTTATTTCTATCATATTCGCTTAACTTAGGCATCTTTTTTACCTATGCCAGTTAGAATCACAGTTATAAGACACTAATAATTCAGTTATTGGACACCTGTCCAATAACTATTTATAACAACCTAAAAATAAAACAAAATTTATGGTATACTAAATACACTGCGACTAGATTAATGCAACACTATTTAAAGTATTAAATAATATACAGTTATTGGACACATGTCCAATAATAAAATTAGCTGCAAATTTTTGATACAGTTACGGGACACCTGATTTTTAGGTTAAGAACAAGATTTAAGTCAAATTACGTATAAACAACTTATTGTTCGCATATTTATGATCAGATACGACTCGCCAAAAATTCCATATAATTGTCGAAAAAAGATACCTTACATGTTCTTCAAAATTATGATTGTTAACAAAGTATTAAGCAATACTTACCAACTGCCCACGTGCACTTTTAACAATGAAATAAAATGCACATATCAAAGCGGAATGACAAGTACCTTACTAAAATGGAGTAGTTTGAGGCGCTCTCGACATCTGTTGGTGAGTAGTTGTATTTCAATAATTACGAATCTTGTTTTTTTCATTTATAACTAAAATGTCCAATAACTATGTGATGTCCCATAACTATGGTGTTTACCCTATTATAAAATTTATTAATCAATTTTTCACAGATTTCCACGAATCTAGGAAGTAATGTATTTTCTCCGTGGAAATCTGGAATCATATCAAGATATTCCTTTTTTAATTGTGGGATTGCCATTTTTGTTTTATTTTTTGAGTAAGAATTTAAATTAAAAGTACGATTATGTATTAAGGATGAATTAGAACAAAGATTATATTTAATAGGGAGTTTTGAGTCAGAATCTGAGTCTGATGAATCAGAATTTATTAGAATTTTAGGCTCTCTATACGACATAAGCACTTACCAGAGAAGAATTGTCCACTCCATGTAAGCTGGTTCACTCAGAAGGTTGACTAGGCAGGTATCTTCGATATTCACTCGAAAAGTCCACTTAACACGATTCCCGTTATAAAGGGCTACTCAATCCACCCACAGGAATATAACACTTCCGATTAAGGTCAATAAATCGTTGAAACGAACCGAATTTATATTCGCTAAACCCGTTTGACCATCCTACTGACTGCGCCACTCAAATTTGGGAATGCCAAAAGTCCTTTTTTAAAAAAGAATTTATTAAGAGCTAAACGACTAATTACAATAAAATCAGATTCTAAACTGAATAAAATATTAATTAAAATAACACATATACAATTGCAATTATACAATTCACAATATTATGCAAATATAGCGTCAGCACTCTAGAGTTCAATGCTTTAACCATGTCAGCAGTCTTAAGTCCATGGCACGAATAAATCCATAGGCGTCGCTCTATAACTTATACAGGGTGTTTCAAAAAAAGGTAACCCCGTCTCTAGGGTAGGTAAAACACTGAAAAATAATTGGGGTTTGCTTAGTAAAAAATGTTTGTAACGCCATCCGTTTTCAAGATACAGGGCGTTAAAGTAAAAAAAAATTTACGTATTTTTTTACGATTTTGCCGAAACTACTGGCAACATTGTAATGAAATTTTATACGAATATGTTTTGGAAGCCGATACATCCCATGAATTTGTTTTTATATCTTATTCTCATAGAGGGCGCTAGTTACACGGATCGTACTAAGTATTATTCAATATAACTTTTTTAAGAGTATAATTATTAATCAAAATTTCAAGTAAACTTAAACATCATTCAATTTTACACGAAAAAGGTACTCTTGGTAAAACTCGATACTGTGTACAGTTTTCGAAATATTTTGATTTGAAAATTATGAAGTAATAATTGATGCTGGTATAAAATAGTTAGTAATTAAACAAAATTCACAAGAAGAAAATTAAATTAATGAAGAAGAACATAAAATAAAATTCAATTACAGTAAGTGTTCAAAATGCCCTCCGTTTTCGCGAATATACAAGTCTATTCTTTTTTCTAAAGATTCCATTAACCTTCTAAACGGTAAATTATCATCTATGATGTCATTAAATTGACGTTGAATTCTTTCTTCCAATTCTTGGCGTGAATTTACCTCTGTAGCATAGACTTTTTCCTTAATATACGAACAAACTGCGTAGTCCGAGTTAAACATACCTTGTCGCGTAAAAGTGGCCTCGTCCGTAAAAAGAATGCATTTTAAAAAATTTGGATTGTGGACTGTCCTTTGTTGCAATGTTTCACAAAAATCCACTCTAACCGGTAGATCATCTGGCAAGAGCTCTTGGACTTGTCTGTAATGATAAGGATGTAATTACTGTTCTTTCAGTATCCGATAAGTACTTGAAGAAGAAGTATTTGTTTGTCTTGCTATATTCCTTTCGCTAACTGTTGGATCTTGGTCAAGTAAATTTAAAATATTATCTTCTTTATTAATTGTTCTTGTTGTTCTTGGTCTACCAAAATTTATTTTATTTGGTCTCACATTCCCAGTTTCTCGACAACATCGTTCAACGGCTCTAAATGTTTTTTTACTTGGTAACTTTTCTGCTTAACGTGTCACAACTGCACTAGAACATTCGCCTAAGGTTAATAACATGTCAGTGTATTCAACATTTGGATACATTTTGATTTGATTTTACAAATAACAAGGTTGCAAAACTCCAATTATTGTTGATTTATCGTCATAATAATCAATAAATGTCAAATTTCTATGGCACACTTGGAGAAAATAGAGGTATTTCTATTACAACTTTATGATTACTACCAGCATCAATTATTACTTCATAATTTTTAAATCAAAATATTCCGAAAACGGTACACAGTATCGAGTTTTACCAAGAGTACCTTTTTCGTGTAAAATTGAATGATGTTTAAGTTTACTTAAAATTTTGATTAATAATTATACTCTTAAAAAAGTTATAATGACTAATACTTAGTATGATCCGTGTAACTAGCGCCCTCTATGAGAATCAGACATAAAAACAAATTCATGAGATGTATCAGCTTCCAAAACATATTCGTATAAAATTTCATTACAATGTTGCCAGTAGTTTCGGCAAAATCGTAAGAAATGCGTAATTTTTTTTTCTTCAACGCCCTGTATCTTGAAAACGGATGGCGTTACAAAAATTTTTTACTAAGCCAACTCCAATTATTTTTCAGTTTTTTACCTACCCTAGAGACGGGGTTACCTTTTTTTGAAACACCCTGTATATATTGTTATGATGTGTTGTTGTTGTATGAGCTATGAGTAAATTTGAATGATATATGTAAGTATAGGGTTTTTATCGCGGTTCTCAAAGAATTAGTTTGTAAGTACTTTTTTAAATTATCTTTATTATAACTATTATGAAAGAAACCTATCTATCTAATATCTATCTAATAATAGGTGAATCGTCTAAACCTTAAAAAGAACAAAAAAGAAGAATTTTAAAAAATTATTTAAACAGAAATTTTAATAAACGTCAGAAAATAAACTGCTTGACAGTTTATTTGACAGTCTGTGGGAGCTAAATTAATAGGGGTTTTGGTAAATAAGACCAATGATGTGGAGATGAACAGAATAAATTAGTATTGTAATAGAATAAGTTTTATATCTAAACATTTTTTTTTATAAATTCCCAGATTAGATGTGATTAAAGTGATTATGAGAAAGTAATGTGGCTTGACAAATATGTCAAACAGGACAGTTTTATGGTTTAAAATATTTAAATAGAAGACAGAAAAAAAAAGAACGTTGGTTGCTGTTAGCAACGAATAATAATTGGTTTTTGGGGAGGACGCCGACGAGGTTTTTTGGACGGGGAGAGCCCTGAAACTGTGAAATAGGTCGGGAGTGTTTTTTAACTCGTCTAATTAGAATTTAGTTTTTCCACAGTTTCCACAGCAGAGATAACCCGAAATTTGTTCCAGAGAGTAAGAGAAACAATTTCACTTATAAATTATATTGGAGTATAGAAATGTCATTTAAATTGAGAAAATTAAAATTCATGAAGTAACATAATTGCGATAGACCTTAAAAATTTAAAATATTAATGATCATTAAATTAAAATTAGAATAGTACGTACCTTAACTTCCGAAGAGAGGATTGATATTCCAGTTTCACCGATTATTTTTGAGTAGTTAGTTTCCTTTAAAGAAATCAGAACTGTTTTAAAGTGAGGTTGGACAATAATTTTGGGGGATCATTTGAATTTTTGATTATATTTGAATAGTCAGCGGAATAAAGTGGTCAGTTTCTTTTTCTTTATAGTTCATTTAAACACTTTATAAAGCTGCAATATTTATTTAGTTTTTAGGTACTTGTAGAGAGTCTCCACATTTTGTAATAAATTTTTATTGTCACGACACTAAACCACATTGCAGACGAATTTTATTGTTTATATTAAATTTGTTCAATATTAATAAATAACGTGCTTCATTTGGGTTAATTTATTGAAAGTCTAAAGTAAATTTTGGTTTAATTTCTTTTTGAACTCTACCAGGAGACTACAGAGTCGACGTCACACAGTGACAGATTGCTTAGAACACATAATTGAGCTAGCTGAGGTATATATTAAATTAAACAACGAACCACATATTATAAAAATTATTATATATATATATATATATATATATATATATATATATATAATATATATATATTTAAAAGAAACGACAAATCAGATAGGTGCACGAAATTAGGCCTTTCCCAAAGACAGGAATATTTATGTTTGCATGACTCAGATATACTATACTCATATCACTAAAAAGCTTCTAAGAAAAGAATTAAATCAGGTAGAAGATCTAGGTACATATAATTGGGACCGTTCATTAGCATATAAATATCCTCACTTTTTAATATTTTGGTATTTTATCGATATTTGATATTTTGGAAAATACACTTGACATTTAATTGCTATTTTAAAAATCCCTTTTATTAAACTTATCAATATTCACAACATAATAATTCTTTTGTACAATAAAAATAGTTTGTTCATGTAAAACGTATTACGAAAGTAGTATTGTTTTGTCCCATCAAATATCTTACTGATCATTTTTCAAATGTTGGCTATATGTTTAAAATTATTGAAAACTAAAAAAATTCCTTTATTCAGAATAATATGTTTTAGCTGTATCTTCTAAATAGTGCGCGCCACTGTCATTTAGTTAAAATTTCATTAACCAATCACCAACTTCAAAGGCGGTTCTTATACAATTTCGACATGCCTCATAATATGCAAATTAGATGCCTTCCCAAATGACGATTACTCTACTTTTTACTTTACTGTTTACTTTATTTATGATTTATTAATTTAGAATATACAGAAATTATTATGATACTTTTTACTTTACTGTTTACTTTTTTATGATTTATTAATTTAGAACCTACAGAATATATTATAATACTTCTAACTTTACTTTTTATATGATTTAATAATTTAGAATATACAGACTATATTACGATACTTTTTACTTTACTGTTTGCTTTTTTATGATTTATTAATTTATAATATACAGAATATATTATAATACTTTTTACTTTACCTTTTATATGATTTAATAATTTAGAATATACAGAATATATTATAATACTTCTTACTTTACTTTTTTTATCATTTAATAATTTAGAATATACAGAATACATTATGATACTTTTTTCTTTACTGTTTACTTTTTTTATTATTTTTTAATTTAGAATATACAGAATATATTATGGTATTTTTTTACTTAACTTTTTTGTTTACTTTTATATGATTTATTAATGTAGTATATACAGAATATATTATGATACTTTTTACTTTACTGTTTACTTTTTTATGATTTATTAATTTAGAATATACAGAATATATTATAATACTTCTTACTTTACTTTTTTTTATCATTTAATAATTTAGAGTATATAGACTATATTACGATACTTTTTACTTTACTTTTTATATGATTTAATAATTTAGAATATACAGAATATATTATAATACTTCTTACTTCACTTTTTTTATCATTTATTAATTTAGAGTATTAATATAAAAATAAAAAAAAAAGTTGCAATAAAGTGTAGTGTTAATATAAAAATAAATTTGAACTACTTGGAAAAAAACTGTAAGTAGTATTTATTATAATATAATTAAAGATACTTATATCAAAACAAGTTCCTGCTACCGGATTTATATATGAAGAATAGAGGTACCAAAATATGAATAATATTTTTAAAAATGGATGAAGATTCTGTTGATTCTGTTTCTTCTCCTAACAACAATCAACCATGTTCATATTCCAACGCTGTTACTTCATTTAAATATCCAACCAAAAACCAAGCCCTTGTCCTATCTGCTCTCAATGGAATAAAAATAAATGAATACGTGATAGCAATAGAAAATATAGTAAAACCAGAAAATATATTATTTGCATCCCGCATCTCAAATAACAGAATTTGTATTTATTTCTCCAATACCGAAGTCGTCAATACATTGCTGAAGACACATACATCAATATCCATTAATGATTCAGAAGTTGAAGTAAGACGTCTAATTACTCCTTCTACAAGACTGGTCATCTCAAATGTCTGTCCCACCATACCAAACTCAGTACTTGAAGTTGAGCTGAAAAAATTAGGACTTAATACTGTATCCCAGATGACTTTTCTACGAGTTGGAATGCCGGACACTGCCTATAACTACGTTTTAAGCTTTCGAAGACAAATTTTTATCACTCCTATTGAAAATATCACTATCTCAGATTTCATTACAATATCCTTCGACAACACCAACTATCAAATTTATCTATCCACTGACTTAAATTGCCCTAAGTGTATGTCAAAAGGTCATCGCGAAACAGACTGCCTTGTTCTATCACAATTGACATCAACTGAAACACCCATTGAATCTCAATCTACAATATGACTCCCGTCTAAACCTCAAAATCTTACAACAGAAGCAGAAAATCCTATTAATAATACCACTAACTTTCAAATAACAGCAGAAGATATTCACAACGAAACGACTAAAAATAACAATCCTATTACTTTGAACACTGATGCCTCCCATCAAAAAACAAAGAGACAAATATCTACTGACTCTCCTGAGATACATAAAACGCCACCCGATCCAACAATTTTTACCAAACCCAAAAATACAGTTAAGCGGCCAAAATCATCACAATCTGATATCCTCGAGTCACTTGAATCTATTAAAGGTAAAATCGAATCTAAATACCCGACATTTCCTCTTAAATTTACAGTTCTTCGTGACGCAATATGTAACGCATTAAACTCAAATTATCCTACCCCCAAAGTAGAAAATTACACAACCGATATGGGTTCTTTTAAAGAGATACTTCTATTCGCCCACGACCATATTCCTGATCGCAAAATAAAAAATAAATTAACAAGACTTCGAAAAAAGATACAATCCTCAGTTACCGATTCATCCTCGGATATTGAAAGCGATAACTCCCTTTCACACGTTGTAAAATAAAATGGATAATACATTTATATTACAGTGGAATCTTAATGGTTATTTTAATAATTTAGAATCCCTTAATCTACTTATAAACGATCTTTCTCCTCTTATATTATGTTTACAGGAAACCCACCTTAAAACTAATAACTTTAATATAAAAAATTATTCCCATTTCCTTAAAAATCGAGACGCGACATATGCTAGTGGAGGTGTTGGTATTTTTGTAAAAAATCACATTCAGACCAAAGAAATTAAGCTACATACTAATCTAGAAGCTGTAGCTGTATCAGTGTCATGCAATATCAACTGAAGACCTATTAACATATGTAACGTTTACCTCCCTCATCCAAATGAAAATGTACTTGAAGAATTACATCGCTTAATCAATGATATTCCTGCTCCCAAACTAATACTTGGTGACTTGAATTGTCATAATATCACATGGGGTAGTATAAAAACAGACAAATGTGGTAGACTTCTTCAGAAATTAGTAGACAATCAAAATCTAATTTTAAGAAATACTGGTAAATCTACTCATTTCAGCTTCCACAATAGTACTTTTTCTGCCATCGATATTACATTGTGTGATCACACATTAGCTACAAGTTTTTCTTGGAACAGTCTTGATTATCTATATAATAGCGATCATTTTCCTGTAACAATTGAAACCATTTTGCTTGATCAACCAATTATTCCTGTTTACCAAAAATGGAAATTAAACTCAGCAAACTGGGACTTATACAGAGATCTAATAAATAATTATCTTACTTACTAAAATGCGCCAATATTTAAATGGAAAAAAGAAAACCTTATAAACGAAAACCAGTACCATGGTGGAATAAAGAAATAGCCTTAGCTATGAAATCTAGCAAACATGCTTTCAATGTTTTAAAAAGACATAAAACAACAGAAAATGATATCAATTTTAAAAAACTTAAAAAAAAATTCTAAAAAACAAAAACTAAATATCTTATTAAGAAAAGTAAAAAAGAAACATGGTCAAATTATGTCTCTACGATAAATTCATTAACACCTATGACTACAATCTGGAATAAAGTACGTACACTAAAAGGTGAACAAAACTCAATTCATATTAACATCTTTCTTATCTTTCTAATCTTTCTTATAAAAACAAATTAATATCTTCTATACAAGAAATTAGTAATATTATGTCAGATTTATATAAGAATAATTCAAGCAATGCAAACTTCAATCCCGCATTTTTAGATTTAAAAAATACGCGTGAAATGACAGATATATCTATAATAGATAGTGATAATCCACTAAATTTTCCCATCACATATCAAGAATTTGAAGAAGCTCTAGATAATTCAAAAAAACACTTCATCGGGTACTGATAATATACCAATCATATTTATCAAAAACTTGCCGTACATAGTAAAATTAATTCTCTTAGACATTTTCAATCACATTTACCTTAATAAAAAATTTCCTTTAATCTGGTCTGAATCAACAATTATTCCCATATTAAAACCTTTCAAATCAAAACTGACCCCCTTTCCTATAGACCAATTTCTCTTACAAACAATACATGCAAACTACTAGAAAAAATTTTAAATAACAGATTAATATGGTTTCTTGAAAAAAACCAATTATTAAGCCATATCCAAAACGGTTTCAGAAAAGGCAGATCAACTCATGATGCCTTAGTAGCTATTGACAATATTATATGTGAGTCCTTTAGAAATAACCAAAAAGTAATTGCCATATTTTTTGATATAAATAAAGCATTTGATACTGCATGGAGATACAACATTTTACAAACCATGTCCAATTGGGGTATCCAGGGAAATTTTCTTGCCTTTGTAAAACATTTCATGAATAATAGGATATTTCAAGTACGTGTAAATGGAATTACTTTAAAAACAGAATGTCTTGAAAACGGTATTCCACAGGGCTTAACCTTAAGATCCACTTTATTTTTAATAGCAATTAATAATATCGCTCAAAAAAAGATAAAGAAAAAAAAATATCGCTAAAAAAGAGATAGATACAGAACTTCTTAAAGAACGCAAAGAACAATACATAAACCAGCTAAAAAGAAGTGACATATCACAGCTAAAGGGTCTGCAACTAGACGAATTAAACGTAACAATAACAACAGAACTACTAGAAGCAGGCTTGAAGATTGCTAATAAACAAAAGCGAAAACAACAAAAAATTAGCGCTAAATCACAAGATATGCTAAAAAAACGACGACAACTACTGAATGATAACAAAAGAAATACAGTGGAGTATACCGAACTGAATAAAACCATAAGAAAACAGATAAAGGAAGATTTAAAGAAATACCAAGAAAACCGCATTAAGAAAATCATAGAGAAGAACAAAAGTTTAAAAACAATGAAGACAAATGTAGGAAAAAGAAAACTAATCATGCTTAAAGCTGAGAACAATGAAGAAAGAGATCTAGGAGAAATAGTAAAAATCACAGAAAGATATTACACAGACCTATACAGTTCTAAAAATGACCCACCACTATCATCTAAACAGAATCTCACGAGGAAAATACAAAATGTTGGCTCAGAGGTATTACCAGAAATAACTGAAGATGAAATCGAAAAATCCATAAACGACATGAAAAGAAATAAAGCGGCCGGTGAGGACAAAATACTGGCGGAACTGCTAAAAGAAGGAGGAGACACGATAAAAAAAATGCTAAAAATACTGTTCAACAAATGTCTGTTTGAAGGTAAAATACCCAAACAATGAAGAAATGCCAACACAATCTTAATACATAAGAAGGGAGACCGAACAGACCTAAACAACTACCGTCCTATTTCCCTTTTGTCACAACTATATAAAACCTTCACAAGAATAATAAACAACCGACTAACCTATAAACTTGATAACTACCAACCAGTGGAACTTAATTGAGAAAACCAATGAATACAACCTTCCGCTGTACTTAGCATTCGTAGATTATGAAAAGGCTTTCGACAGCATTGAACACTGGGCGGTTGAAGAAGCTCTGGTCATGAGTAGAATAGATTCAAGATACCGACAATTGATACATGATATTTAACAAAACGCAACCATGACCGTAATTCTGGACGACAAATTAATAACGGATAATATAAAAGTTAAACGAGGAGTCCGACAAGGCGATATAATTTCACCTAAACTGTTTACCTTGACCCTCGAAGACATAATAAAATCAACAGATTGGGAAAACAGAGGAATATGTATTAACGGAAAATACCTAAATCACCTTAGATATGCGGATGATATACTTCTGATCTCCTCGGAACGACAAGAACTGAAATTAATGCTGAATGAACTTCATGAAAAATCACTGCAAAAAGGCCTAAAAATTAACTTCAACAAAACAAAAGTAATGACAAACACGGAAGACCAAGAGGCAATAAAAATAAAAACAGAAAAAATAGAACAGGTAAATGAGTATATCTATCTAGGACAAGCAATCAGAGCTAATAGAGAAAATCAAACAGCCGAAATATCGAGACGAGTAAGAATGGGATGGGCAGCGTTCGGCAAACTTTCTTACGTTCTAAAAAATCAAACAATCCCTCTATACTTACGAAGCAAGGTATATAACTCCTGTATCATGGTGCTCACCTACGGAGCACAGACATGGACATTTACACAGGCCAATTTGGATAGGATAAGGAAGGCACAAAGAGCGATGGAGAGACAAATGTTGGGTGCATCACTTAGAGATAGAAAACGTAACCAGTGGATCAGCATAGAACAAGCAGCAAAACTAAAATGGAAATGGGCTGGACACAATGAACGTCTCCAAGACGGACGATGGAACAATGCCATCGGAAAGTGGCGTCCATACAATGCAAAGAGATCAAGAGGCAGACCACAGATGAGGTGGAAAGATGACATCAGGAAACAAGGAGGTCCCTCATGGCAGAGAACAGCTCAAGATAGGGAAAGATGGAGAGAACTGGGGGAGACCTATATCCAACAATGGAAGGATAGAGAATAGGTTCAAAAAAAAATATCGCTCAAGAGATAAAACTACCTTTGAAAGCAGGTCTGTATGCAGATGACTTAGTTGTATATACTAGTAGCAGCAATATTACACTAGCCTCAAACATTTCGCAATCATTTCTGCATAAACTAGAAGACTGGTCCCAAAAGACTGGTTTTACGTTCTCAAGTGATAAATCTCGTTTCATCGTATTCAATAAAAGAAAAACTGATTGCAAAACAACACTTACTTTAAATGGTATCAACCTAAAACAAGTAGAGAGCATTGACTTTCTTGGCCTGAGACTAGACAGTCAGTTAACATGGGCAGAACATATTAAAAAGCTAGTCGTATCCTGCCAATCTAAAATAAATCTCCTTAAAATGCTATCAAACCGATCTTGGGGAGCGGACACCATAAAATTGCTGCATATATACCAATCATTAATCCGAAGTAAACTGGATTATGGTGCAATATGCTATTCAACTGCGAGTAATTATATACTTAAAAAACTAGACATTATACAAAGCACATGTTTAAGACTAATTCTGGGTGCTTACCGAACTAGTCCTGTTTCAAGTTTTCAGGTTATCCTAAATGAATCTCTCCTATCAATACGAAGACATTTCTTTAAATTATGCCGCAAGATTGTCTTCCAACCCTAATAACACAAACTATCCACTTCTTCATAAAATATATCCACCTACTCATTGCCATCAACAAATTAAATATCCACCCCTTAAAGAACGTCTAACGAGATATGGTTTTGACATGGAGCAGCTGACACATTCTTACCCTACACAACGAACTATACCTCCCTGGACTATTAATTTTTCCACTATTGGTCTATCCCTCACTGCCTATCCAAAGAGTACCACAAATCCCATAATCATTAACAAATTATATCAAGAACGGATATTAGAATACACTGACCATAACAAGATTTTTACCGATGCGTCAAGAACTGAAAACGGACACGCAGCGGCCTTTATTCTAGGAAAGTCTGAATATGCAGTTTGCATCCCTCAATTCTGCAGCATTTTCACGGGAGAAGCAATCGCCATTTTAAAGGCTTTAAACATGTGTAAGAGTCATGCAAGCTCAGATTTTCTTATCATTACTGACTCTTTATCTGTTCTTCAGAGCTTAAGGCAAATATATCCAGTACATGCTATCCTGCAACAAATACAATTAGCAGTTTATCACCTACAAAACAGACACGTGAACGTTACATTTCTCTGGGTACCATAATATACAGGTATCGCAGGAAATGAAAAAGTAGATGAATTAGCAAAAAAAAGCTGCTACTGACGATCAAACTGAAATTATGACTACAATTCCATTCAGTGATATCCAGCTCAATATTAAACAGCACTGTGTAATAAATTGGCAACAAATGTGGATTTCTAATACGGCTAACCTTAAAAACGTGAAAACTCAGATTGGCACTAAACTACAATATCCAGAAAACAGAAAGCAACATGTGATTATAAAACGACTAAGAATTGGATATACAGCGTTAACTCACCAGCATCTCATAACAAAAGAACTACCAACTGAATGTTCCTATTGTGAATGTCCAATAACTGTTCAACATGTATTGATTGAATGTCCTCTTTATTCTTACGAAAGAGCCATCAACAACATACCAGAAGTAGCAAAGAAACTTAAACATATTTTAAACAGTAATGTATCAAATACAATCAAATTCCTTAAGGACATACGTTTACTACACAAAATTTAAGTTATATTATATGTATCTTTCTGTAATTTGTAATTTATTATGTGTAATTTAATAAGCAATTTGTAATTAGTAAATTTGTATTTGTAATAACAACTGTAAAATCTGTAAAACCCGCTAACAACCTTTATGGTTGATGCGGAAATTCTACATAAAAAAAAAAATAATTTAGAATATACAGAATATATTACGATACTTTTTACTTTACTGTTTGATTTTTTATGATTTATTAATTTAGAATATACAGAATATATTATAATACTTCTTACTTTACTTTTTTTTATCATTTAATAATTTAGACTATACAGAATATATTATGATACTTTTTACTTTACTGTTTACTTTTTTTATTATTTATTAATTTAGAATATACAGACTTTATTATGATACTTTTTTACTTAACTTTTTTGTTTACTTTTATATGATTTATTAATGTAGAATATACAGAATATATTATAATACTTTTTACTTTACTTTTTTTATGATCTATTAATTTAGAATATACAGAATATATTACGATACTTTTTACTTTATTTTTTTACTATTTTTATGATTTAATAATTTAGACTATACAGAATATAACATATTATGATACATTTTACTTAACTCTTTACTTTTTTAGTATTTATGAATTTAGAATATTCAGAATATATTATGATACTTTTTACTTTACTGTTTACTTTTTTATGATTTATTAATTTAGACTATACAGAATATATTATAATACTTTTTACTTTACTTTTTATATGATTTAATAATTTAGAATATACAGAATATATTATATTACTTCTTACTTTACTTTTTTTATCATTTAATAATTTAGAGTATACAGAAAATATTATGATACTTTTTACTTTACTGTTTACTTTTTTTATGATTTATTAATTTAGAATATACAGAATATATTATGATACTTTTTACTTTACTTTTTATATGATTTAATAATTTAGAATATACAGACTATATTACGATACTTTTTACTTTACTTTTTATATGATTTAATAATTTAGAATATACAGAATATATTATAATACTTCTTACTTTACTTTTTTTTATCATTTAATAATTTAGAATATACAGAATATATTATGATACTTTTTTGCTTAACTTTTTTGTTTACTTTTATATGATTTAATAATGTAGTATATACAGAATATATTATAATACTTTTTCCTTTACTGTTTACTGTTTTTTATGATTTATTAATTTAGAATATACAGAATATAACATATTATGATACTTTTTACTTAACGCTCTACTGTTTTAGGATTTATTAATTTAAAATATTCAGAATATATTATGATACTTTTTACTTTACTGTTTACTTTTTTATGATTTATTAATTTTGAATATACAGAATGTATTATAATACTTTTTACATTACTTTTTATATGATTTAATAATTTAGAATATACAGAATACTTTTGATACTTTTTACTTTACTGTTTACTTTTTTTATGATTTATTAATTTAGAATACACAGAATATATTATGATACTTTATTACTTTACTGTTTACTTTTAAATGATTTATTAATGTAGAATATACAGAATATATTATAATACTTTTTACTTTACTTTTTTACTATTTTTATGATTAAATAATTTAGAATATACAGAATATATTACAATATTTTTTACTTTACTGTTTAGTTTTTTATGATTTATTAATTTAGAATATACAGAATATATTATGATACTTTTTACTTTACTGTTTACTTTTTTATAATTTATTATTTTAGAATATACAGAATATAATATATTATGATACTTTTTACTTAACGGTTTACTTTTTTATGATTTATTAATGTAGAATATACGGAATATAATATATTAAAATTGTTCATGCCTCTATCTAATTCAAGTTTGTTTTATGCATTTTACAATCCGGCAACATAGTGGCGTAGGAAGATATATTATGCCATATGTGAAGATAAAGCGAGCCCCTTAAAGTACTCCAAAGACGACAGCACTCGAAGTCGAGGCCGGTGGACACCAGCGAGCGAAACAATACTTATTAGCGTTATATTTTTGTATTTTTAATTCAGTAATGTCAGTTTTTACACGGAGTTTGATAATTTACTAGCGGCACACGCGAAGTGCATATCATGTCATTCTAATAATACTTTTTACTTTAATGTTTACTTTTTAGATGATTTAATAATTTAGAATATACAGAATACATTTGAATACTTCTTACTTTTCTTTTTTTTTATAAGTTAATAATTTAGAATATTAACAATATATTATGATACTTTTTACTTTACTGTTTACTTTTTTTATGATTTATTAATGTAGAATATACAGAATATATTATAATACTTTTTACTTTACTTTTTTATGATTTAATAATCTAGAATATACAGAATATATTATGATACTTATTACTTTACTGTTAATTTAGAATATCCATAATATAATATATTATGATACTTTTTACTTTCCTTTTTTAGAATTAAGAATAATAATTTTTATTTAATTATGTTATATATTTAATTAATTATATTATGTTATATTCTGTATATTCTAAATTAATAAATTATAAAAAAGTACACAGTAAAGTAAAAAGTATCATAATATATTCTATATATTCTAAATTATTAAATCATAAAAAAAAGTAAACAGTAAACTAAAAAGTATTATAATATATCCTGTATATTCTAAATTATTAAATCATAAAAATAGTAAAAAAAGTACAGTAAAAAGTTTCATAATATATTCTGTATATTCTAAATTAATAAATAAAAAAAAAAGTAAACAGTAAAGTATTAAGTATCATAATATAATCTGGAGATTGTAAATTATTAAATGATAAAAAAAGAAAAGTAAGAAGTATTATAATATATTCTATATATTCTAAATTATTAAATCATATAAAAAGTAAAGTAAAAAGTATTATAACATATTCTGTATATTCTAAATTAATAAATTATATAAAAAGTAAAGTAAAAAGTATTATTATATATTCTGTGTATTCGAAATTAATAAATCATAAAAAAAAGTAAACAGTAAAGTAAAAAGTATTATAAAATATTCTGTATATTCTAAATTAATAAATAATAAAAAAAGTAAACAGTAAAGTAAAAAGTATCATAATATATTCTATATATTCTAAATTATTAAATCATAAAAAAAGTAAACAGTAAACTAAAAAGTATTATAATATATTCTGTATATTCTAAATTATTAAATCATAAAAATAGTAAAAAAGTAAAGTAAAAAGTTTGATAATATATTCTGTATATTCTAAATTAATAAATAATAAAAAAAGTAAACAGTAAAGTATTAAGTATCATAATATAATCTGTATATTCTAAATTATTATATGATAAAAAAAAAGTAAAGTAAGAAGTATTATAATATATTCTATATATTCTAAATTATTAAATCATATAAAAAGTAAAGTAAAAAGTATTATAACATATTCTGTATATTTTAAATTAATAAATCATAAAAAAGTAAACAGTAAAGTAAAAAGTATCGTAATATAGTCTGTATATTCTAAATTATTAAATTATATAAAAAGTAAAGTAAAAAGTATTATAATATATTCTGTGTATTCGAAATTAATAAATCATAAAAAAGTAAACAGTAAAGTAAAAAGTAACATCATATATTCTGTATATTCTAAATTATTAAACCAAAAAAGGTAAAGTAAAAAGTATTATAATATATTCTGTGTATTCGAAAATAATAAATCATAAAAAAGTTAACACTAAAGTAAAAAGTATCAAAATATATTCTTTATAGTCTAAATTATTAAATCATAAAAAAGGAAACAGTAAAGTAAAAAGTTTCATAATAAATTCTTTATATTCTAAATTATTAAATCATAAAAAAAGTAAAGTAAGAAGTATTATAATATATTTTGTATATTCTAAATTATTAAATCATATAAAAAGTAAAGTAAAAAGTAATATAATTTATTCTGTATATTCTAAATTATTAAATCATAAAGACGTAAACAGTAAAGTGAAAAGTATCATAATATATTCTGTATATTCTAAATTATTAAATCATAAAAAAAGTAAAGTAAAAAGTATCATAATATATTGTATATATTCTAAATTAATAAATCATAAAAAAGGAAACAGTAAAGTAAAAAGTTTCATAATATATTCTTTATATTCTAAATTATTAAATCATAAAAAAAGTAAAGTAAGAAGTATTATAATATATTCTGTATATTCTAAATTATTAAATTATATAAAAAGTAAAGTAAAAAGTATTATAATATATTCTGTATATTCTAAATTATTTAATCATAAAAACGTAAACAGTAAAGTGAAAAGTATCATAATATATCTGTATATTCTAAGTTTTTATATCATAAAAATAGAAAAGTAAAAAGTATTATAATACATTATATTCTGTATATTCTAAATTAATAAATCATAAAAAGGTAAACAGTAAAGTAAAAAGTAACATAATATATTCTGAATATTCTAAATTATTAAACCGAAAAAAGGTAAAGTAAAAAGTATTATAATATATTCTGTGTATTCGAAATTAATAAATCATAAAAAAGTAAACAGTAAAGTAAGAAGTATCATAATATATTCTGTATATTCTAAATTATTAAATCATAAAAAAAGTAAAGTAAAAAGTATCAAAATATATTCTATATATTCTAAATTAATAAATCATAAAAAAGTAAAGCAAAAAGTATCAAAATATATTCTCTATAGTCTTAATTATTAAATCATAAAAAAGTAAACAGTAAAGTAAAAAAGTGTCATAATATATTCTTTATATTCTAAATTATTAAATCATAATAAAAGTAAAGTAAGAAGTATTATAATATATTCTGTATATTCTAAATTATTAAATCATATAAAGAGTAAAGTAAAAAGTATCATAATATATTATATTCTGTATATTCTAAATTAATAAATTATAAGAGGAGGCCAATCCTGGCAACAGTGTGATAAACACAAGTGTTATTCAGCTCCAATAAAAGTTTTAATATTTTGTGAATAAAGACCAAATTTATTGAATCAAAGTTGAATAAAAGTGTTAGTGAAAAGTGATAAATCACATCACGAAAAAGTAAGAATAAAAAACTCTTGTATATAATTTTATTCTATAATTTGATAAATAAAATAATCGTAAACAAGGTAAATTTAACCTTTAATAGATTAGCAAAACTACCTAATTAGTCGAACCTGTAGAAAAAGCAGGTCCGGCTTTAAAAATTTTTAAATGAAACATTTTCCGAATCAACAATATTATAAATGATGACTTCAACCAACAAAGATAACATTAATAAACCTTACACCTATTCAACTGCCGTCACTCAACAACAACCTACCGCTTTTCCACCAAAAGAACAAGCTATTGTTTTTAATTCCTTAAATGGTGTTAAACTAGAAGAATATCTCTTAGCCATTGGAAATAATGTTAATCCGAAGAACATCTTATTCTGTTCAAGAATATCCAACAACCGATTATGTATGTACTTATCAAGCAAAACTATCGTAGATGAATGCATTGAAACAACATCGAGGAATAATCGCAGTAAATGGAGAAGAAGTTCAAACCCGTCCATTAATAATACCCAGTCAACGATTACTATTATCAAATTTCTGCCCCTCTATTCCACAGGAAATCCTGGAACATGAACTAAAACAACTGGGCTATACACTAACATCATCTCTGAGTTTCTTACGAATAGGTTCCTCTAATCCAGCATACAAACATATCTTAAGTTTTCGTCGTCAAGTGTATATATCTCCACCCTGCACCATCGTTCCTGATTCTGTAGTTGTGACACACGATAACACAAGTTATCGTATCTTTATGTCACATGAAAGTCAATAATGCACTTCTTGTAATCTTAAAGGCCATTTCGCGAATAACTGCCCAAATCCTCCCAATACGACCTTACCTCAGAATATCTCTACAACTCCTGAAACACCTTCTGCAACGACTATTTTATCAAAAGAAACGACAAAATTACCTGAAAATCTAAACAAAAATGACTCAAATACTCAGAGCCTTTCATCGCTTCAAAGGCAAAACACTTCAAAAGACCAAAAACTTATAATGAAGTAGAACAGTTATTAGAGCCAGCAAAAACTGTATTTAAAGAAGAAACTCTCAAATTAAGCTTTAATCAGATCGTAGACTTTTTTGAACACTCATATGAGCACAAAGACCTTCTCAGTCTAGTGAAAACATACACCGAAGATATTCACGACTTCTTAAAAACATTGTCAAAAATGCACCCGTACTATAATAATCGAGTCATAAAAAACCGAAGAACCAGAATACGAAAAAAGATAATGAAACAACTTGACATGAATCCAACTACCATAAAACTGATTCTAGAGGACTCTGATAGCTCTATAGAGTCCTCACAAGAATAAAAATATATAACAATAATAAAAATGGATTGTATACTACAGTGGAATATAAACGGGTTTTATACTCACTACGAAATGTTTAACCACTTATGTTCAGAAATCCTACCATCCATTATATGTATACAAGAGACTAATTTTAAAGGACAGCATACTTACCATATGAAGAATTATACATGTTACTATAAAAATCGGAGCGATGCAACTATAGCTAGTGGAGGAGTTGCTATGTATATAAACCAAAATTACGAATTAAAAATTGTGGAAATTAAGAGTGATCTAGAAGTAGTAGCAGCAACAGTTCTGTTTCCCCAAAAAATATGTATTTGCAATATATATATATATATATATATATATATATTCCTCCAAACCAATCAATAACAGAAACAGATCTTACAGATTTATTGGGATCAAATTCCAACTCCGAGAATAATTATAGGTGATTTCAATAGCCATAATCCAATGTGGGGATCTCTAGGAACAAATTCCAAAGGAAAACTTGATAATTTCTAAAAACTTAAACCTGCTAAACGACGGTCAACCACCCGATATAATATACACATGGGTTCCTCATCAGCCATTGATTTATCAATTTGCGATCCTGCATTATCACCAAAGCTTTCATGGGATGTAATACCATTTTTGTATGGTAGCGATCATTATCCCATTAAAATTTCTATGACAATTAATGACAACAAGATCAATAAATCCCCGATTCCAAAATGGAACCTGAAAAAAGCAGATTGGTTTTCATTTAAAACCTATATCCAATGCAATTACCAAACATTAGAAGAAACTACAAAAGATCAATCTATCGATGAAATATTAAGTTCATTTATATCACTATTATATACCGCTGCTAACATTTATGTAGGAAAAACAAAAATTTTGAAAAGAACTTCCCTTCCATGGTGGAATACAGATTGTAGCCAAGTTATTAAACAATATAAAAATTCTTTTAACAAAATGAAGCGTTGCAAAACTGCAGAAAACATCATCGAATATAACAAATTACGGGCCCAAGCTAGATATGTTACCAAAACAAGTAGAAAAAGATCTTGGCAAGAATTTCTGTCTAGTATTAATAATTGTATGCCTATAGGTACTGTATGGGAAAAGGTTAGAAAAATATCTGGATGCAACACTGCAACAGTTATAAAAAAATTCCGTTCTTGTATGGAAACAAGAAAATATTATCATCTGACGTTGAAATAGCAGAGTTATTTGCTAAACAATTCGAAATTAACACTAGTAACAACAACTATTCCAAAGACTTTTTAAACATTAAGATACCTACAGAACAATAACTAATTGATTTTATTGGCATGGAAGATAACCCCCTCAACAAACCATTTACAATAGAAGAACTAAATCATTCCTTAAGTACCACCAAAAAGTCGGCAACAGGACGAGATGACATTCCGATAAGTTTTCTTCAAAATCTACCTGACAATGCAAAGCTGTTCCTTTTTGACCTTTACAACAAAATTTGGCATAGTCATGAATTTCCATCGAAATGGGCGGAGGCAAAAGTAATACCTTTATTAAAAGCAAACAAAACACGAACTGACCCTACGTCATATAGACCAATTTCCCTTACTAACACAATATGCAAAATATTAGAAAAAATGGTAAATAAAAGTTATTCTGGTTTCTAGAGGAAAATAACTTAATAATTAACGAACAAAGTGGATTTAGAAGAAACAGGTCAACTCTGGATAATTTAATAGATTTAGAGTCAGAAATACACGAAAGTTTTGCTACCAAACAGGAATGTCTTGCAGTATTTGTTGATATAAATAAAGCTTTCGATATGGCTTGGAGGTATGATATTTTAAACACATTAAGTCACTGGGGAGTCAAAGGTCACATGCTCTGTTTTATTCGTAATTTCCTAAACAAACGGAAATTTAAAGTACGTGTAAAAGGTGTTACATCAAGTATGAAAAATCAAGAAAATGGAACTCCACAAAGATCTGTTATCAGTTCAACACTTTTTTTGATTTCAATAAATAAAATATTAGATAATTTACCAAAACTTGTTAAAGCAAGATGATATGCTGATGATTTAGTGTTATACGCAAAAGAAAAAAATATTCGCTCGATACAAAAAAATCTACAATGTACATTAAATCATCTTGAGAATTGGTCAAAAGCTGTGGGAGTACAATTTTCTACTACCAAAACAAAATGTATATTGTTCTCAAAAAATCGACATTCTACAAAGCCAAATCTGCACATATATAGAAACAGCTTAGAATATGTTGATCATATAAAATTTTTAGGTATGTTTTTTGACAACAAACTCTCTTGAAAAATGCACATTATGTACGTCAAGAAAACTTGCCAAACTGGTCTGAATTTATTGCGAACTCTGTGTAATAACAATTGGGGTTCAGATTTTAAAAGCCTTATTAACATTTACAAATCATTTATACGATCAAAGATTGATTACGGATCAATAGTGTACGCGCTTCTACCAAGAAAACATTACTTGCTCAGCTCGAAACTATACAGAATACATGATTAAGGATGGCCACAGGAGCTTTTTGTACCAGCCCAATTGAAAGTCTACAATGTTTAACTGGCAAACCACCTTTGAAATTCAGGAGAACATATCTATCGTTAGCTTATGCTTCAAATATTCAATCAATAAAGTCACATCCCGCTCTCCATAACACAATTGGAGACCGTTTTAAAAATATTTATATTAAAAAAACTCAAACAGATCCTCCATTCTACGAGAGAATTCGAAGGTTTTTATCCTCTTATAGCATTCAATTTCCAAACTTCTTTAGTAAGCCGACTACGGCTGCATTTCCACCATGGACAATACCCCCTTTACGATGCGATCTAACTCTTACCAAATACAACAAATTTAAAACTCCTCACAAATTAATAAACCAAGAATCACTTAACAAACTCTCCTGTTTTTCTGATTATTATCACATCTATACAGATGCCTCCAAATCCACTGATGGTGTAGGATCAGCAATTGTCACTCCAAATACCACATTGCAATTCAAACTATCACCTACTAGCAGTATTCTCTCTGGAGAACTGTACTCGATTCTACAAGCATTAATTCACATAAACAACCACAATATCTCAAAAACCCCGATAATTACTGACTCTCATAGTGCATTACATTCAATCAAACAGCTCTATACCAGTAACCCTATCGTTCACCTAATACAACATCAATTACACCTTATAAACCAGGCAAAACAGCAAATTCGTTTTTTCTGGGTTCCATCACACACTGGTTTGGAAGGCAGTGAAAAAGCGGATCATTACGCTCGTGAAGCAATACAAAGTGCATCATCAATAACAGTGAATACAGTGTCTGTGTCGAATTTTAAATCACTCGTAAAAAAGAGTGCTAAGTGAATGGGGAAATAAAAGGCAACAATCAAAATCATTTTTAAACACTATTAAGCCTACAACACATTCATGGTGCAAAATAAACGTTGACCGCCGGGTATTCGTTAAAATGACTCGATTGCGTATAGGACACAGCAGACTAACTCATGCTTATATTATCGCCAAATCAAAGCGCCCTATATGTGATCTTTGTAACTCTAATATATCCATACCACATATTTTGGTAGATTGTCCCAAGTTTATTAATGAAAGAAACAAACAGTCAATACCTGGAAATATCAAAGATGTTTTAGGAGATAGTTGTAATCCGAAAAACATCTTTAATTATTTAAAGGATATTAATATTTTAAACAAATTGTAAATAAGTTTAATTTATATTAATATATAAACAGGTTTTACTTTAGTTACTAATAACACCATATTGTGAAATTAATCTTAACTTAAATATTGTACTACAAACCTACCCACTTAATTGTAATCTTGGCTGTTTGTAATTTAATTAATTTTAAATTGTATATTATGTCCTCCCGCTAATAACTCCAAGTAGTTGATGCGGTTAATAAAGAAAAAAAAATATAAAAAGTAAACAGTAAAGTAAAAAGTATTATAATATATTCTGTATATTCTAAATTAATAAATCATAAAAAAAGTAAACACTAAAGTAAAAAGTATCTGATGGGGTGTAACAACACTCAATTATTATCTCTCACTTATTTTAAGTTTTATTACAAAAAAAAGGAAAATATTTACAATTTATATGAACTATAATCGTGCCCTTAACTCTAGACAGACCGGCGTATATTCTCTCTCTCGACGCACTTGAAGAACGGCCGTCCAAGGAACCTCAGGATGCAGGGTTGCCGCGTCTACTCCATTTAAGCAAAAACCTTTGATGGACTGAACATGCCGCCCCCGTTGAAATACTGCTGGAACGAATTTCAACACACCATAGTCTGTGGAACAGTTAGTCAAAAGGCAATGGATACACTTTATTGAATGCGCGCTTCACTATCCTATTGTAGTTTTGACCGTAACGACACGAACTATTTTATCTTCTCCAGGATATGTTTCAATGATGCGACCGATCGGCCCACTGGAATGGGGGAACATGATCCTCCTTTATTAAAACAATGGCACCTGGTTTTAACTCGCCAGTTGAAGACTTCCATTTATTTCTTTGTTGAAGATTATTCAAGTATTCTCGATGCCACCGTTTCCAAAAATGACAGATTAATTGTTGAAGTCTTTCATACATCTTGAGCCTGTTTGGTGGTATATTATTAAATTGTCTTTGAGGGTAACTTGTTAGGGTTCGTCCTATAAGGAAATGTGCTGGTGTTAGGACTTCTAAATCATCGGGATTTTGGGAAAG